>VZRN01005748.1:1093890-1184364 GCA_013397935.1 Dasyornis broadbenti | reverse complement strand
TAAGCTCAGATTTAAAAGCGTGTTTGGACAGAAATTATTATTGCTTTTTCTGTTTGGAGCCCTGGCTACCAGGCTGGAATTCCAAAGATTTGGCCTTCCTCTGACCAATGTCCCAGGAGAAATCCTTGGATGCCGCTTCTCTCTTGGTTAAAACAAAGCTTTGTGCTCTCTTCTTAGGGCCGTCCCGAATTAACACCCACAGCAATAGCTGCAGGAAAACTGCTGGCTCAGCGTCTTTTCGGCCAGTCTTCAGAACTGATGGACTATGACAACGTGAGTTGTTATGTCTTTTTTCAGTAAGAAAAATCTTTAGGTTTTTTCTTTTAAAGAATTTTTAAGGAATTGCGTTTTGTCACCTGGAATCCAGCTTTGACAGCAACCAAAATGGATGTGTGTGCCTGAGCTGCACCTCTCAGCCATGCACAAGTGTCCCTGTGGCTGTCAGGCAGCTACTTCACATGGTTCAACAATAACAGCTTCTGCTTCCTCCCAAGCAGGTGCCTACCACAGTCTTCACTCCCTTGGAATATGGTTGTGTTGGACTGTCGGAAGAAGCAGCTGTGCAACGTCATGGATCAGATAATATTGAGGTATGAAAACATCTTAAATTATTTAGTCGGTGTCAGAGTTGCCTTGTGGAAAGGCAGAATTTTCACTGCTGTTTCAGGTAAAACTTTTGGTCCCCAAAATACTGTGTTTATATTTAGGGAGCTGGTGTCTCCAGAAGTGCTCAGAACTTCAATAGTATTGCAGCAGGTCACAATGGGAACTGTTACCTCTTGGGCTTAAAATTATTGATAAAGTGTGGCAGCTTTAAAGTAGCTGCCATTTTAGCAAGTTATATTGTGCAGCATTATTAAATAATGGCTATGTTACTTTCAACAAGTCACCCTTGAAATGATATATTGTGTTACTGTTACTCACTTGCCCCAGGGAAAATCATTAATGAAAAAAATAAGAATTTACTATTCAGAATGCAAAAATTACAGTTTGGGTTTTGTTGTGGTATACGTTATAGATATGGAAAGATTCTTGGATTTCATTATTTTCAGTAAACAAGGCATCGAACCTTTGGGAGAAGCTTAAAAATGCTAGATTTTTTCCTTTAATTTAGCACAGTAGTTTGAGTAGCAATATTTGTGAGAGTTTTCTCAGTTTTGTTTTTAATCTAGTGATTCTCTGAGAAAGGTTTGTGTTAAGCTCTTACTGGGCTTTCCGTACTTTTCTTTAAAATAATGAATGGTATATAAATAAATCAATTTTTTGTACAATGGTATAAATGTGTGGTAATAGTAGTTATAATAATAATAAATAGCAGGTTTTGACATAATGCTACTAACACAAAATGTTATTGTTTATCATACCAGGTATACCATGCATATTACAAACCTGTAGAGTTTACAGTGGCTGAAAGAGATGCAACTCAATGCTATATAAAAGTGAGTTTTGTGAACTTTTAACTTGCTTTTAACTTAAAATGGGGTATGGTACAGCCAGCTTTAAAGAGGACTGTTTGGCAAAAAACATCTCAAGGTGGATATTTTCTTGGTTACAGACATCTTGAAATATTGTTATTTTTATGTAAGGAATGTCCACTGTGAGTAATTGCAATCCGTTTTTCTGACTGTATTTTGTCACATCTGAATTCTGTAAGTACTTGCCTTAAGTATCCCAAGTGTCAGTGTAGCTAAGAAGATGATATTTCATTTTATGTATTGCCTTTGAATTATTGCCTTTGAATTATGTCAGTTAAAGTAAATATTTAAGGGTGAAGTAGTAATAGCATAATAGTTGTTGGATGATATTTAATATAGTCCTTACTAAACTCTCAAAACATATAAACAAACATTTAACTTGAGCGTTTCAAACTCTATTGCATGAGAGTTTTTCCTTTAAGACTTCTCAGTATTTAAAGTCCCACATCAGGATTGCTTCTGTTCCTGGCATTTCTGATGAAAGAATTTAAGCTTTTACTGAATAGCAGAATTTAGTAGATTAGTGATAATTTAATGCTTGATGGGAGTACTCAGGGAGAGACTTACTTTCTTTTTATAGTTATAAAGATGGTGTCCTTACAGGAACTAAAAAGTTTTCATTAAGTTCTCTAATAAAAATTAAGTGTGCAATGACTCAGGCTCTCCCAAATACTTCTTATATACCTTCATCTTTGGCTGCTTCCAGGGCTCGACTCCTTTTTAGGTTATGTGGCCCATGTGGTAAATGTATCTCACCAAACATGCTGCTCTAAGTGTTTATTGACTGAGTCACAAAGGCACAAAATATCCTGTAATTGGTAGTGGTGATCTTTGAGAACACAGCTCATAGTGGTAGTGGTCATCTGTGAGAATACAGCTGCTGAGAATAACTGCACAGGCTTGGAGCAGTGCTGAGGTGGCCATTCAGTGAAAAAGAGCACTGCTCTGGTCACTAGACTGCAAAAAGTACTTTGAGGATTTCATACAAAAGGCAAACAACAACATACTCGACACCAGAAATTATTATTGTCAGTGGCTCCCTCAAGTCTGAAAAAAATACACTAATAAAGTTTCAATTCAGGAAAGTGCTTAAGGACAATAAAAGTGAGACCTATTGAAGTCAGTAAGACTTAAGCAAGTGCGTAAGTTTTTGGCACACTGGAAATAAACAGCTGAACCAGGATCTTGGGGCACTGCAGTTTCATTTAATTCATCTTCATGCCTTATCTTTAAGTGTTCTAAGAAAAGATCTCTCTGTGATGTATTGTTTTCAGATGGTGTGCTTACGAGAGAGGGAGCAACGAATACTTGGCCTTCATTTCATTGGACCAAATGCAGGCGAAGTTATTCAAGGATTTGCTCTTGGAATCAAGTAAGTACAAAAGAATGTCTCTAGCTTCTAAAGCCTGCTTCTTAAGTTATTGTAAGATTATAAAAGATAGCTGCCTAGTTTTGGCAACACTATAAAGAATGCATGCTTTTTGTTACTTTTATGGAGTATTGCACATATTTTCAGTAAAAATACTGCAGTTCTTCATTAAGATGTACTGGATTTAGTTACTGTAATACTGGATATAGTTAGGAAACAACTGAGGAAAATATATTGTTGATTTGATATAGTTAAAGCAAAAAACAGAATTGTGCATTAAGTTACTAATGTTAGTTTTTTCAGTGTAGCTTATTTTGCATTCTGTGCACAGGATAGGAAATCGCCATACAGTTTTGCAAGTTACTTCTTTACAAGGATATTTGTGCTTTTTGTAAAAACTTTTCTTTACACCTGCCAAGCATTTCCTTTCCTAATCTCATCTTTAAATGTGCCCAGCCATGGCTTCTCAAAAGCTCAGCAAGGATTTGCATGAACTGCAAATTTCTGGGGTATAAGCTAAATATAATATGGTAAAAAAGAAACTTCTGTAGGATGATGGGAGAGGGAAGGTACTTTTGTTTGAAGCAATCTGATAATTGCCATAACAAACTTACCCTTTGTGATCTGGTCTTATTTAAGATTTTGCTCAAACATTAATATAGAAATTCTCCATTTGAAGGAGTAAGGCATGATTCTTGGTCCTCTCTGATTAAATGGAAAATTCCTGCTATGCTTCTTGTGTGCAACAATTATTTCTTATTTGTTTTTTCATTTCCCCTTCTTATTGCTGATTCACATCTTCAGAAATGTTGATTCCTATATTTACATTACAAATTACAGTTTATAACTCCCTCTTTGAAGAAAGTAGTCCAGGATGCAAGAAATCATGCTCAGTTGTGGTGTCAGTTTGTTTTCCTAAGTTTGATCACCATTTTACTGCAGTTTTAGTCCTACAGTTGTGAGTGACTATTATAAATGAAAAGCAGAAAATATTAAGGCAGGACCGCAAGAATCATGTGAGGAATATCTTGGAAATCACTGATTGCAGTGTACCCTCAGTACACATTTTCAACATGTGTTTGTAGTCCATTAATTGCCAGCGGTAAGATTCTAGAACTACATTTTTTAGGATGTCATTGTTTTGAAGTTTTATCCAAAATAACCATTGAAAAGGAAGCACATGAAACTGGAGTGCTTTTCTGCCTTGCTTGAAGGAAATGAAAACTTTAGCCACAGTGAGAGGTTTTCAGCAGGTCAGATTCTTGTATTTGTTTCTATTGCATTTCACAAATCCAGAGCTTTCAATGTGGAACCCCCACGGTAAGAGCTGCTCTTCTTCTCTGTCAAATATTAGGTCTTGTTTCAGCCTCTCTGAAGGATGATTTTTCATCCTCCCTCCCCGCCTAGCACTCCAGTAACATCTGTGGTCAGCAAAGATCTTTTGCTTGTCAGTGCTCATTTTGATTTAAGTGGAGACACCAGAAGGCATCTATGGCTCCCTTCCCTGTATTTTGTAGAGGGAGATAACATTATTCCACAGAGAGCTTGAAACAATTTTTAAATGTAGGGCCATTTCTGCTATTCTTACAGCATGATCTGCCAGGAATAGCAGTTCAAAAGAAAGTCATCAAGTCTTAAAAATGTTACTGGTCAAATAAGGGAATTAAGCAAGTGAGATTGTAGCACAAGGGTTTTTTGGTGGGTTTTGTTTGCTTGTTTGTTTTGTTTTTTCAAATGAGAGACTTTTTTTCCTCTGCTTATAACATTGATATGTTCAGTGTAAGCACTGTAGACTTTAAGTTCATAGAAGAATATTCTGGTATTACTTCCTTCAGCAGATTCTTTCCAGCAGTTCTAATTAAGATTTTCTTCCTCTATGTGTATGTGTGCATTTTTTTTCCATCTGGAGTTAGTGAAATACACATGTATGTACAAGAAAAGCTGAAGGCTGCAGTTTTGTCATATGTTTTTGCCACAGGCTCAGTTGTGACTTTGGGTAAATTGCGTAAATCTCTCTGTCTCAACTCTTATGGCAATTCTTTCCTACCTGAGTGTTGTGAAGCTGGGCGTCTACGTGTTGTGTAAGTGCCTGAGAAATAATTGACAGCATTGTTTGAAGAACAAATGCAACTCCTCTACCTGATAGAATGGACAAGAGTAGAATTACTTTGATGTTTTAGGACCTTCTGGTTGCTTCAGGTGAATAGCATTTAACTTTGTGGGTCTTTCTTGTTTTGTTGGTTTTTGACAGATGTGGTGCTACGTATCCTCAGATGATGAAGACAGTTGGCATTCACCCTACTTGTGCTGAAGAAGTTACCAAGTTGCACATTACAAAGCGTTCTGGCTTGGATGCAACAGTCACAGGCTGCTGAGGTTAAATACCATCCCTGGAAAGAAGGAAAAAAAGCACAAAACTTACATGTAAAGGAAAGGGGCACTTAGAGTTGAAACAGCTTTAATGGTTCAGGTTACAGGAATCTTTCTTGCTCTCCTTGTAGACAGTTTTTTCTCACAGCCAAAAAATTTTCTTTGCACCATCACAGTTCTAAAACCAATGTAGTCCTTCCTGCTGCAACAAATCTCTCTCTTTCAAAGTGCCTACAGCTCTTCTCTTGCTGGGAGCACGGGAATAATCACAGTATTTTATATGTAAATATACCTAAGGTCCATGACATCTGAGGCCTGTAGAGGCTGACTGCCAGTAGAGGAGTCTCAGGTGCTGCGAATCAGACAAGGGCATCCCTTAGAAGTTTGGTGTGATGCTTTGGTCCTGCATGCTTGGATGGTTCATGAATGATCCTAATATTGAAAACTGAGATTCTGCATTCACTAGTGGAAACAAGTTCCTGGAGCAGGTAACAATGGGTAAGCAGTCATCTTTGGGGTTTTTCCTTTAAAATATACTATGTAAAGGAATTGAATAGAAAATCACCTAAAGCTGTCCTGCTGCTGGAAGAATCACAGTGGATTAATCAGTAGCAGCCTGGTCACAGTGCTGTGGTGAGCACTGAGAGTGAATGATCTCAGAGGTGTGAAAGGAAGAGTTGGATTTTATGGTGGCTTCTCTGCCTACTCCTGAAATTGTAATTAAGCTCAGTCCAAACTAAATTGACACATCTCACAAATTACTGCTTGAAGAGTGCATATTAAGCTAATAAGCTGACAAGTAGAGTAAAACCCACTAATAATCCACCATATGCAGCATTTTCTGTTTTATAGAATGCAGAAATATGGCTGACACTGGAATATTTTCTTGGTTTGTTCTTAAGACTTTTTTGCTGATGAGCTGGAGACTGTATCTGGATTGACTTAGGTCTGGTTTTAATAGAACATGTTACTGAAGGGAACTACATTAAACAGTGATCCAGAAAAGAAAAGGTCCTGCCCAGAGCAAAGATATAAAGTAATTATCTGCAGGTTTTTGGTTTGTTTTTTTCTTTTCCCTGCATACTGGCCTGAGTAAGAGAGCATTACCCCGTTGCAAATTCCTGTTGATTTTCGGGCTCTCCAGAAGGGGGAGGTGCTGACTCATCTGTGGCAGAAAAGAAATCTAAGAGTCAATCTTCTTGTGCAGAACCCTGGTGAAGAGGTAGCCTGCCAAAGGCAAACACAAAACAAACTGCACTGAATTTCAATCCCAGTCGCAGTTGCAATGTTTTGATGTGCACAGTCACAGTTTCTTGCACCTTTTACAGCAGAATAATGCACATTGGAAGAGACCAGCTCAAGGTGAAACAAAATATATCCTTTTTGCAGTTAATTGATATCAGTGTCTTACGTGTGGAATTTTATATTTTCATTCCAAACTTGTTGCATAGTTTTGAAGAATAGTCCGATGATCATGTATATATATGTTGTTTTAATTTGATTGGTATTTCACTGCTGCAGCCACACAGACAAGTGGTTGGTTTATATCGTGTGAAATCATTTTTACTATGAAAATTGTACCTGTCTGAGAAACTATTAGACAAAAAGGGATCAAAACTCCCTTATATACAGTATGATGTAACAGCATTTATCACACTCTCATTGATATGAGAATATTAACTTTTCAAATATTTATTTTAACTTAAACAACAACGAAAGAAATCCTAAATGTTTTCTCTACAAACTTTCCTCATATTTTTGGTCCATGTTTCTCGTCCATAAAATAAGAGAAGTGATACAGTTTTACTCCAAGTGGCATTCCCTATCAGATCTGCTGATGCCATTTTTCATCCGTAAAGTCATCCATAATTTTGTAGCTGACAAGAAATAGTTTGAGTGGAAGCGTAGTTGAAACAATGCCTGAGTTTTGCAGCTGCCTTTAGATGAAATGATGAAAACTTTATATGTATGTAAATAGGTACATACCTGCACATTCAGAAGTTTGTTTCCTTTAATAAAGATCTTATGAGCATGATGCAGCCAAAAACCTTACTAGATTTTCCTCAGCTGTTAAGAAAAAAAAAAAAAGAGAGCTCATAGTAAATCAGAGTTTCATAAAATGTTTTACTTAGTATTTTAAAACATGGAGATACAGCTTTATAGAGATTTTGCTTTGAACAACAACTCATCTCTGACAGAACTAATGTGTATGCATACGAGATTTTCTCTCTAGTGATTACCTATTATAGTTCCTTTTGTTTCCCACAAATGAAAGCGTTGGTGTTTAACCATGTAAAATCAGCTTCTCTTATCTGCCCTACCAGTGCATCCAGCAGACAGGGTTGTCAAATGGAAAGACGAGTTAATTTCAAAGACAGGGTTGTCAAATCAATGGAAAGATGAGTTAATTTCATTCATCATAAAGTTCAAATTAATTATTTGGGACAGCAAATAGAGAGATCTCAAGGAAATGTGTCCTCAGTGTATATGGAGTGTGAAACTAAGGCATGTCATGTTTTCAGAAGAAACAGAACTGTCTTGGTTTTCGAATTGCTGAGTGGACTACACGAAATTGTTCCTGTCTGTTCAACAGCAGCCTGGTTCTGTTCCTCATTTAGTGGAAAATGGTGTTGCCCTCTGAAGTAAAACTAAACATACAATCACACCTGCATAACCCTAATGTCAGAATCAACAACAAGACAGAATAATGACAAATACTGTGATTGTGCTTTTTTTCCTGAAGGATTCACCAGGGATGGTGCTTAAGAATTGTTTTTAAAAGCCTGGCTAATGTAAATTGAAACAACTAATGTACATTGCAACTTGCTGATTGCATGTGAAAATGTGAAAAAAAAATGTTGTCAGGCTTCTCAGGATGCCAGCTGATGAAGATTTGTTTGTCAAACCATACCATGGTGCAAACAAGTCTGAGCTTTGCTGGGTCCCTCATATGTGTGATCCCAATATTTATTGTGTTGTGAATTGATTAATGAATAAAGAATATTTTTGCTAGTAAATGTGTGATTGTGCTTGCTTAATTTTGTACATATGATTTCTGCTTACAATAGATTTTATTTTTTGATCTTAATGCTGTCTCTCTTGGTTGAAGTATGTGTTAAGGAAACGAAGATGACGACAGACACAGACCTTTTATAAGGAAATGTTGATACTCTCTGTATCTGAGTGTAAACTGAATAACCATTGAGATTTTTCCAGGCTAGATAGCCTTATATTTTAAATTTAAATTAAGAGAACGTGTAGACTCGGTAAGTGTGATTTCAAATACTGTCTTGTTTACTCCAGCTACGAAGGTCTAACAGGTATTTCACTGTCCCTGCATGCTGACATGCTTCTTGAAGTCTTGTCAGGAGTAAACTCCCTGAGTGCAGTCCGAGTATCATACAGGGCTAAAGTATTCTATATAAACTGTTCACTTTGGGGTTTAAACTAGAACACAGAGTGGAAAAATGCATTGCAACAAAGCTAATTAGTAGCTATGGGGGGTACTGCTAGGTATTATTAGAAAAGTAATAGGGAAATGACTAGAAAAATGTATTTAGTACTCTGAAAAATTCCTCTGTCAGAAAAGAAAGGGAGTACGTTGTTCAATTCATCTTAATTTTCTTTTATATCTTTAAATCCACTGATTTTGATGAGAAGTTACCATTAAGTCAGGTGCTATTGAGCTTCTGAACAGGCTAGTTTAGTATTGCCTCAGTAAATGCCATGGATTTCATGCTGAGGATGAATATTTACTTTACTGTATATAAAGGTGTTTTTATTTCTGCATTTTTAATCTGTTTTAATTTCCTGAAATATTTCATTGCAGGTTCTAACTAATTAGGATAGCTAGTAACAGTGGCTAAAAAAGGAAATAAGGTAAGCATAATTCTTGATTATTTTTTGCTCCTTATTTTCATATACCACTTAATCCCAAAGTAAAAAGAATAACAGACAAGCATACAGACAAAATAAATTAGGAATAGAATTTGCTGCATTGTTTATATTATACCTAATGATAGCTTGTTCTCAATGTTAAGTTATTGTGTACAATTAAGTTTTGCCTTTTCACATTTCTGCATGTATTGTATTTTGTTACATCTACTGAAAACTGTTTCTACAGTTTAGATTATTCCGGACCAGGAGCTGGAAAAGATACTTCAGTACAACAGATACACATTTTTTGCTAGCACAGTTATTCTGATAAAAACATAAAAACCATGGATAAAAACATAAAAACCATGGTACAATGTGTTTCTAACCAAAGCAGTTGAGTATTGTAAAGACTTTTGAGTTTGAAGAGTTCTCTTCTGAGGCTCATGTCTGTCCAACAATGTAGGCAATTCTGTGCCCATACAAATTGCCATTTGTCTAAATGCCAGTGACATCAATGTACTCAAAGTTAAAGTTGGCCATTAATTTCAGTGGGATGCAAGTATGTGTCTTAAGTGCTTTGTTAAAGGGGAATCAATATAAGCATATGCCAAAATGTCTTTCATTATTACAGTTGGGGAGCAGGCTGCAATTATGATTCAAAACATAAAAGGTACAATAGGCATCTATGATTAGGCAATGAAATATGCCTTTAATAAGCATAGTGCAGACAGTTTGTTTTGCAATACGTAAACTTGTATAAAATTCATTGACTTTTTCATTCTTTCAGATCTGTGTGCTCTCTTTTAAAAGAGGTTTTTTACTTTTATGCAAAAAGTTTTCCTGATGTTCTTCCAGCAGAAAGGCTGGGTTTGTATGCATTTATTCTAGTGCCAAACGTGAATTTTACTGGGAAAAGAGGAAACAGCAGAGCAGACCTTTTTTCTTTTTCCTTTTTTTTTTTTTCCTTTTTCCCAGGGCAGCATGCAACAGATATGCTGTAATTACTCTAACTGATTTTTAAAAATGGAATATTTCTGTCCACTTCATGTCAAAGAGTTAATTATGTTTCTGTTGTGGTACTCAAAGTCAATATTGTCAGCTCTTCTTAGTTCTAATCCTCTACATTGAATTTTGATGGGCCAGGTGAAATATCCCCTTCAGCACCTTACTGCAATTCTTGTCAATCATCTTGCCATGAAAAACATGCATATTACAAAGGCTTTGGCAACACTGCATCTGATTTCAGTCTTTAATCTTATATGCACCTTAAGAAAACATCATTCCAACTACTGACATTCTGTTTGGGACATGAATGGGATCCTATTTGCTGTGGGAAACAAAAGAAAATTATCTAATCTTTAATGGATATAATGGAACTCTTTGGCCATCACAGTGTAAAGGCTTAGTAGTAAACCACAGATCTAGGAAGAAAACAATTACGATGGTGAACTGGTACAGAAATTACGCAGAATAATTCAAGTGAATAAGTTTTAAAAATGCACATTTATTCATAACTAATAAGGCATTTATTCATAATGTAATTGTAAAATAGCTTGCTTCAGGCACTGTTGGACTGAGGAGAGTGTCTTTTTTTGGAACCCCTAGACTTTCTGTGCAAGGAGTGCTGTTCACTGTAGTCATTTCTGAGCATGGTACTGTGTGTGCCACTTTTTTTGTTGTTTCTTGTAGACAAGATCTAGCACATCTAAAATCTTCTGGTCCTACAATGGAAAATTAACATCATTCCCTAAGAAGCTGGAATATAAACTAATAAGGCAGGTTTCCAGAATCTGATTGCATCAGTCAGAAAGATATAGCATGAAGAGAAAGTGGATATTCCCTGGGGGCTAGTGTGAAATGAAGACCAGTCTTGTTTGAACAAGGTGCTGTGCATTGTTAAATGGGTAGAGATATTGGGAGTTGCAGCCTGTCAGAACCAGCATCTCCCAAGGAGGAGGTGGGAGGAAATTTTTTCCAGGTAAAAGTCTCAGCAGTTTGTAATAGAGTATGTCCAATATCCTAATACATTTATTTAAGGAAAGCCTTTATACTCCATGAGTGAATTATACCCTTACTGCACCTCCTTCCCCTTCAGATCATACAAAGACCAGAAAGACTGTTGGGTTTTTTCCGTCCTTCTTGCCTTTACTTTAAAGCAATATGGGAATTAGGCTTGTTATTCCTTGCTTCAGCATAAAACCAAAGAGTAAGATCCCTCTTCTTAAATCTTTCACAAGGAGACTTCTTTTTCCCAAGGCTCTGCAAGGAATTAGCTAGGTGGTAACCTAACTCAAACAAATCTAAGCTATGGATATCTTTTCAGTCCTTGTCTTTAAGAATATTATGTAAATCTAATAAAATAAAATACCAAGGGAAAGAAAGCAGTGAAAAAAAGATAGGCTTTAGGCTTTAAACAAAAATTGAGAAAATTAAAAAATGTTCCCTTCTTTGTTGGTTCGCTGTGATAAAAGGCCCAAATGCATTTTTTCCATGGTGTACTCCCAACAAAACAGTTAAAATTGAAAGCTCGTTTTATTTTTATCTCTTACTAACATGTGAATGAACTGTAATGCAGCCAACCAATATTCTGTTCACACTGTGTCAGAGCAACAGGTTAGAAAACAGCTTTTAGCTTTTTGCAGGAGGTTGAGCTCAGCAATCTTTCTTTAAACACCTTTGTTCAATGGGGACAAAGGATTGAGCTTTGGCATTTTTATTTAATCTTGATAATCTTCCTTTTTTACTCTCAAAGGATCAAGAGGAAGTGCATTAATTTCCAACTTCACACGAAGGCAAGTTGTACAAACACAGCTGGAAACATCAGGAAACTCAGGCATTTTCCTTAGAGAAATGGAGTCAACTAATGTTCTGCTGGCAAGAGACTCCTGGATAATTGGGAAGATGTTCTTAGGTACAGCAGTTTGAGCAGCAGGGTGTTCACACTGATAGCACTGTTCAGTTTGGCTATCACAGGTGAATGATTCCTGTAATGTAGAAAGCAGAGATTATTAACCATATGACAGGAAGTAATTTAAAGAATACAGGCTGCTTTGGAGACTTAAGAAATGACTCTTAGATTGTCAAAAGATATTTTAAAATTCATTTAATTTATACCAGACTGAGATCTAATTAAATCATGGCAGCAACTTTTGATCTTTGCCTCTTTTCATTGAGTTTATTTCTTAGACATATTTCAAACACAGGAAAATAAGGAGAATTCTCTTGACACTTTAGATTCTGCTTACATTTCTGTCCTTGTTCATTCTACATACAGCCAGAGTTTCTAAGAGTTTCAGGTCAGGACTTTGGTTCTCTTTCTTAATTAAGGATTTAATTGCAATCCTTGTATATTTCTTGTTTCACCTTTTTGCAAGATGCTCATTCTATTTTACGTAGCTACTCTTAGCCCTATTTAAGTGTTAGTAAGTGAATTCCCTTTTGATGGGGTAAGAGTCCAATGTATTCATAAGAGAGTATTTCAGAATTTTCTGCTTACATCTTCCTTTAACTCCCTTGTACTTCCCAATCTGGAAATGCCATAGCTCCGGAGGAGGCAATTCTAAATAAGTCCTGTCTGTAGCTGTGGTATTGTCCCTCTTGAAGAATAAGAGACCAACCATTTGTGAGCATTTACAACTGGACCTTCTGAAGGGCATCCTCTGTCCTTAATGACAAAATGCATCAGATTCACAAGCTGTGACAACAGTGCCTCAGTGTTCCCATGACAGTGGCAAAGTGGAACATCTGATGAAATTTGCTTGTGAAATGCAAAGCTGCCTTGTTTTGTCACTGAGTTCACTGAGAGAGAACTCTGAGGTCTTGCAGTTTTTGTATTGGGTAGCAAACTCTCAAAGTGCAAAAAGCTACCCTGGAGTGATGAGATTGTTCATGTGTGGGCTTAAACATCCTTGTGAGGCCACCTCATTGTCTTATGCTCCAATTCTGGAAGTCCTAATATTTCCCAAGTTCACAAGTTGGGTGAACATTTGCTTTAAGCTATTGAGTTGATCCCTAGGAACAGCAGAGGGGGGTGCCCCCTTGCATCTACATTATTGATTGAAGCACTCTCTCTCACTGTACTTCAGTGAAGTGTAGCCAAGAACAACAAGATAAGAATTAATGTAAGTGACAAGGGAGTTTCTCAGACTCTGCCAGTGCACATTAGCCTGGCTGAAGAGAAAGAGAAGCTGATACTTGAGTCTTTTGAGTTGTGAAGGGTCTGGTCAGTCCTTGAAGGGGAAGCACATGAATGGCCCAGTTGTCATCGCATTTTATTTTTCCTCCAACTTTGACTAATGGTGCATTTCCTCTGGCCTCCCACAGGCCATCCGTGGCTGACTTGCTTTGTCACTCCTCACGTCGAGTCGCTGCCTTTACTGTCCACGCTGTTCCCATGGCGGGAACCCGGTGTCCTGTAAAGAAACGCACAGGCACAAACCATCTGTCATTCTTCCACTCCTCTTTCAAGCCACCACTTCCCATATTGTGTGGCCTTGCAGGCTGAAAGCAATCTGCCTCCCCCTGCATGCCTGGAGTACATGCCAACTCTCACCCCACTTGATAAGGGACCTCCCGACATTCTGCCTGGAAAAATACTAATGGGCATCTCCCTGTTGATAACCAGTTCTGCCTTTTGATTGTGTTCAGGGGATGATAAGTTGTCTGGATCAACAAGGAATTGTCCCTTTTGCAGTGCAGATTATTAGGGTCAAATTAGGTGTGAGTTGTGAAATTAATCATTGCAACCACAAATAATTTGTAGTGTGCTATGGACAAAAGGAAAAAAAAGAGAGACTAGAAGAGGAAATTATTGTAGGGCACAAAGAACCAAAGTGATTGGGAAGGAGGGAGGAGAGAATGGCTTGCAGTGCTGTACAGGATGTTGAGCTAGGCCTGTGGGCTGTGCTGGATTTGGTCTCCTGCACCTGTAGACTGTGAAAGAATAGAACAACGTTCTTTAATGTCATTGGAGAGTCTGAATGACTCCACACACAAGGTGTCTTAGGGAGAGGATGATACCTGACTTTGCACCAGAAACAGTGCTTCTATGCATATGTAAATTGATTATATTCCTTGTACATCTCTAGATAATCTGAATCACGTGGATTTAGTCTCTGCTGGAAATGAATAATGCAATGTCTACTGAAAAGCCTCAATTTTGTTTTCTGGGGTGAACAGCCTGAGTTTTGTGCCGAAAATACAAATCTGAAGGTGTGCTGAATTTGCTTGGAAATGCTGCAAAGCTATTCTCATTTCCTATAACTCTTGCAACGTTGGCCCTTTTCCATGGCTAAGCCCCAATTCTTAGCTAGCCAGAATGAAGTGGCAGGAGGAATTCACTCTCTCTTTCATCTTCTAGTGTATCTAGGAAAGCAAGAACCAAGACTTTGAGCAATTAATTCCTAAGTCTGTGACTTGATTTGCTGCAGTAGAAACTATGTTTTAAGGGGTTTGTCTTCTCTTACCAAAGCTAATTGTTAATTGCATCTTCTTTTCTTCAGCCACTGCCACAAGGAATGACTGCCTTCTGTGCTGATGACAGATCTGCCCCTCTGCTATCAGACACTGCTTTTGTCATCTCAGTTTCCTAAGAATTGCCTCTGCCTGGGAGTCAGTGGAGCAGCCGTGTTGCGGGCAAAGCAGTTTTCTGAGGAGGATGATGATGGATGACAGAGTGATTCCCTTCAACATGGCTGGAGCACTGAGGTTGTGTTAATCTTTTATCCCCTCCCCAAATATCCCACTTTCTCTGCTCTGAATTCTTAAAACAAATGTTGGCTTTGCTGTATGAACAATACACAGGGATGATGCTATAAGAACTTGAAAAAACATATTTTATGGCACAGGATGCAATGCATCCCTTGGTCAAAATTGTCGGGAAAGAGGTAATTGCTACAGGTGACAGAGGCTGCTGGATGGCCATCAGAGGGTACACAGGGAATAAATTTGAACGCCTCTGCCAAATTTCTAGCGTGTACACCAGCGACACTGCTTCTTTTTCTCTCATTACTGTCATGTATGTGATTTTGTTCCAGCTCTCATACTGGCCTCCCTCCTGTGCTCAGGGAAGAAGTAAGTCTGGCACTCCTACTGCACTGAGGTTCTGTTGGGCCCTAGGGAATGGGTTTGCAATGATGTAGCTACACTGGCACAAAATTCTGGCCATGTACTAGCACAAAGCAAAGTTTGTCTGGAAGCAACTTACTCTGAAAAGTGTCTGCAAGCAGTACAGATGCCCTCACAGAGGTGGATTCTCAGGACTGGATTTCCGCCATATTGAGAATGAGCTTTGTGTTGATGTACTTCCCTGAAATATTCTTTAATAGTTGAACAGTCTTGAGCAGAGATCATATTTCCAGTTTGGGATTCCCTTTATATATCTTTCATTAATACAGGGATTCTCCGCAATCAGAGACCAGCACCGCAGAACAGCTGGATCCATTTTGGCTTGACAAGGGGCATGGGCATTTTTTTAATATATATTTATGGCTTTTGTGAACATTCAAAATGCTTTTTATAAATATTAAAAATAATCAAGGGTTCTGGAAAGAATTCATCCTGCATTACCATCATCTGCAGGAGTTCTTCCATCTTCCTCTGGAATATGTATTACTAGCTGACACTGTGAACTAACTGGTCCAGTCTGGGAATTCCTAGCTACAGCTCGAGAAAAAAGGGAGGCTGTGAAGGGAATTGGTATCTCTTGATCATCAGAGAGAGCAAATATAATACAGGCGGCAGTCTGGCTGCCCCTGGAGCAAGTCAGAAGCAAGAAACTTGCAAGGAGGTACCTCAGAGAGCTCCCCAGAGTTTTGCTTTGCCTGCTGCACCCGCTGTGGTTACTTGGTAGGTTACTTGCCCTGCTCGTCTTGAGGTAGCTGGAGTTGAGGCATCTGTTTTCCATTTAGAGCTTGGAGGATGCCCAGGTCTGACTTGGCATGCTGTCTGCACTGGGCATCAGCAGTACAGATGTGGAAACCACAAACCCGATTAATATGAGCCTAGAGTAAAAACTCAAATAAGCTTATAAATAAAACCAGACTTGCAGATTATTTGTTTCCATATTAGTCTATAATAGACCCTACTCAATATGTTTGTTTTATTTGGTTTGGTGACCGACATAGGTATTTATATTTCCAATAAAAATTTAAATCAGAATACAAGAGATGAAGTAAGCTTAAATTATTTCTGCCGAAGATGATTGCAACTGTCTGAAGCATGTAATTCCTTACATGAAATGTTAGCCTGCTTTGAACAGAGAAGTGACAGATTTCTCAGTATTTAATTTACCATTGATTTTCCATGGTAGCTCCAAATCCTACATTTATATATTAAAATAGACTCCTAGATGGACTCTAATCCTCAATGAGTAATCCAGAGGTGTTGGATGGCTTGGTGGGTTTAATTCTTGGTGTGAGCACTATCTGTGTCATCTTGGGTGAGTCACTAAGCGATCCCCATGTCGTGGCTTAAAGTGGTGCCTGTTTTTATATCCCTGCCAGGCTCCTGCTGAGCTCTGAGCTTGATGACCTCAGGTGCTCCTTTTCAGTGCAACTTCAGCTGCTCAAGTGCAGGTAATGAAACCATTCAGAGAAAAGAGGTCCAAAGAACCATCTGAAAAGATTCTTCAGCAGTGCTCACAGACATTTTATTTAGTGGAGAAGATCTCTTCCTGGGAACTGATGGCTCTTAATCCAAGTGTGAGATTATCTTGATTCAGCTCCATTTAAACACAGCTGTACCAGGAAAATTCTATGGTTCTGCAGCAGTAGCACATGTAGTTTATTCTGCCTGTACTGTGACACTCAGGATGGGACACCTGCACGAAGCTTGACAAATCTTTGAAATTAGGCCTTGTACATATCTGTGCTTAGCAGTATCTCCAAGTGACCAGTGAGGCCTACCTGGCTTTCAGACCATGCCATGGTGACATAACTGGAACTGGGCTTCACTCCCCTAAACCTCCTAAGTAGACAATAGAGGGAAATAAGCACTTCCACATGCTGGTTTGAATCTCACATGAGCTATCAAGGGAGCATAAAGTTCCCAGTGGGTTGAACCTGAGCCTTGGATAAGTACTTGCAGTGACTTTGTGTGCTCATGGGGCTCTAAGACAAATGAATAAACAAACAATGCTCTCTTCCCATCTCTGCCTTGCAAAAATATCAGGGAAAAAACTTTTACACCCTTTGTTAGGATGTCAATGCCAGAGGAAAGACACTAGCTGTTATTCCATTCAAATGTCCAGTTCTCATTTCCAATTTCTTCTTTGGAATCCCCTTTTTTCCCGCCTCTTCAGTTGGTTGAGCAATGGCCTGTTTTTATAAAACAAGTTTTCAGCTTTGTAACAGTTCTGACTTCTCATTGTTTGAAAGGCAGGAGGGTCACTCAGAGTAAACCCTCTCGTGCTAGATAATGTTTTTCCACATGGAAATGTTGGAGGGCAGCTCTGTGCTGTCAGCCCAGAAAGGCCAGAAGATACCTTCAGACTCCCTAGGTGCCTCTCTGTTTGTTTTCTAATGTTATTGCACACACAATATCATTAATATTATGTCCAAAGCTTGTCTTTATAAACAGAGTCAATAGATCTAACTTATTAGTCAGCCACTGGGAAAAAGGAAACGATTAAGTCAACACTGTGAGGAATTAATCCTTTTCATTGCCCAGAGAAGAAATCAATGATACAACATCTTGAAACTGCAAAAGGGACTTGATTATTTTCTCTCACAAATTAGTGGAAATATTTCCTCTCACTTTGGCATTCAAATGTCAAAGGTGTCCTACGGGAATTGGAAAAGACTGGTGACTTACAAGACATCATTCTCTTTCCTGTGGTATATGCCACTGAAGGGCAGGAACTTTCCCTCCCACCCACCTTTTTTTTTTTTTTTTAAATCTCTATTTCCCTGTGGGCTGCCTCAGGTACTGGGCTAGGCTTGGCATGTAGACACAATTAGAAATAGAGGCGAGACTGCATGGAGCAAAGTGTCCAAGTGCTGAGTGAGTGCCCAATGGGCCGTAGCAAAATGCACAACCAAGTCAAAGAAAAATGGAAAATATTCCATAAAATTCATCTTTGCATCCCTTTTTCCTCTCTTGATATATGGCCCCTTATTCACAGCTGCCCGAGCCCCGGCCCGCATGTAAATATGTCAGTGCAGCAATGAGACGGAACACGGTCACAGAGCGCCGGCGGCTGCTCCCAGATAAAACACTGAGCTGGAGCCCAGCAGTTTATTGTAAATAAAGATCAAGGCATTCTGGCACAATTTCTGTTTGGCTCAAGCCTGTCAAGGTTGCTAGTCCAGCTCCTTTCACAACTACCACATGTCCACATGGATTTCCCCTTCCAGAAAGGGACATGTTATTCTTCTCACAGCTCCAGCCTTTGCAAGCTCCCCGAGACTTCCCATGTGCTGCTTTACAGTGACCTGGAAGTGCTGGTGGCAGATGGGACAATGGCTGCACATGTGGCCATGGAGGTGAACTCCCAACTGTTCTGCTCCAATATTGCTCTACCTGAACAGTCTCTTTGAGGGCCCAGGGCATGTTAATGCTTAGTTTGGTTCTACTCAGCAGAGGGCACTGGATCCTGTAAATGGGAATTGATGCTGGGAAGTAGGAGGGTCTGATCACTTTAGCAGATGGACTGATATTTTTCCTGCTGCATACTGATGGTGTGGAAAAGAAGTCTGCAGCTCTGTCTGCTGCATGCTGATTGACAGCCATGGCATGTGTTAGCAGGTGATAAACATGTCCTTTATATATTTTTTTTATTTTAATTAAAGAGGTAGCTACAAAAATCAGTTATCTGGACATCAGGTTGGCTAAAGTACCAGCCATCTGGCATCCTTCTGAACAGCAACACCAGTCAGCTGACACAATGGTGGGAGATGCAAACACCTACAAACGAGAGCCTGAACAGCCAGGCTGGGGTGGAAACTGGTTGAATTGTTCAGGCTTGTTCCTGCAGCCCCCAGGGAAAATATAGGAGTAGTCTGAGGAGAGCTGGCTGGATCAGGGAGTTTAGCCTTCTTTGTAGCTCTTGATCCAAAGTCCCCACAATTTCATTATAAAATGATCATTTTTTTCAGTGAGTTCATCTTGTTCTCAGCAATATCCACAAACAATGCACTGTCAATCCACTGCACTCTCCCCCTTTCATCACTGAGTTCCCTTTGCTGTGTGCTGGGATTTGCATTTTCCTTGCTCATTGCTCTGATGAGCTGTAAGCCAGAGAGACAAACAAAAAAGTATTAGGAATATATTTTTTTCTAATTATTTTTTAAGTTTAGATGGATCTCATGCATGTATGTTGTAACATAACTCTTTTAATAATAAAAGTTTTAATGCTAATAAAGAACATATATTAAAAAAACCTTGCTAGGTCTTCATCTGGTACTACTCTAATATGTTGAAGATTTACCACAATTTACTCACAAAATTCAAGAATAAGAATTCATTCTCCAGACTGACAGTTAATGACCTAAGTTCTTGAGCTGACCTAGGATGCTTCACTTTACATGACAGCTCTAAATGCAAGAAAACTGAATACTACCACAATATATGCTTTAGCTCTGCTGAAGAAAACTACAAGGTGATGCTGACTCCCAAAAGCAGCTAGTAGTTATTCAGAGTTTTATACTTCTATAGCAACACATCTCACCACACCCTAGCATTTGCCAGACCCAAACTAGAGGTTAAATGTGCTGGAAAATGTGGCAGTAGCTTCCAGCATTAGCTGATTCCTGAGCTTATGAGGACTCAGGCATGCCTGCCTTGCATAGCAGCAAGATCGGTTTCAGAGCTGGGAGAGAGGAGCAACTTTTCTTTCACACACCCTCTCTCCACATGTCTGAGCCTCTGCCTTTGCCTTGGCAGTGCAACATATGGTTCAAGGGCTGCCCATGGCCTGTAGTGCTGTACCACTGTTCCCATTTACATCAGATAAAAGGCATGATTGCTAAGGGTTGTAGGTTTGATCTTTTTTTATTAAATAGGTCAGCAGGCCCTAACAGTTGGCAGCCATCTCCAGTCCCAGAGCTGTGTGATGAAAGGCCATATTATGGTAGGCTCCAGTGTATCTTTTTATCTGTCCTGCCTGGTACAGCATGTTCCATGTGGAGACTGGCAGGTGCTGGTGCTAAACCCTGCCCTACTGCTGTTCCCTAGTGACAACAGCAGTATTCTGTATTCAGACCCCAGCTCCCTCCGACTGCCATGGAAACTGCTGCTCCCATCCCAGTTCTTCAAAACACTTCGACTTTCAGCCATGTTATTCTGGGAAGGGAGAAACTCCTTTTGCAAACAGATGTGCTCCTGAAGTGCTTCCTGTAGTCTTCATTGAGCTGAACCAAGTCTGCAACTTTACCTCGCACTGCAGAAGCCTGATCGTGTACCTTCATTTTCGGTACTGTACAGCACGATTCCTTAACACCACTCAGTAGAGAAGTAGGTAAATGATAAACATGGCTATAAATTTTGTTCAGTAGCAAGTTCCCTTAGCAGTTTTAAAGTGTGATTTTAACTTTTTTCTATCGATTCCTTGACAGGTTAATGGGGTACATGGACAGGAGACTTCTGCTTTATCCCCTGCAGCCCTGACAATTTGAGGTGTTGCCTGGCTCAGCTCCTAGACATGAGAGGAAGGAATAACTTGCACTTCTCCCCAGTGATTTCCTTATGTTTACTAGTGGATTACAGATGTGATTCACTTCAGAAGGTACTCCTGGGTGCTCAGAGATATCTGATCTTCCAAACAAAGCTGGTAGCATCAGCTCCCATGAGAATTCCCTCTCCTGAGGAGAGGCTAGTGTCAGCCCTGGGACCTGACATTGGACAGTGTAGGGTTTTGTTAGAAGCCAACTGAAAACGTGGTGCTGTTATTATCTGACACCAGCTGAAACAAAAGCCAAATGTTGATGAATGTCTGATCCTAAAAGTAAACAGTGTGATTATTTTTTTCTTTGCAAGTCAGGGGCCCTCTAGGGTTTTATCTGATTTTGGCAATCTCCTGCACATTTTGGGGCCTGGAGCATGGTTTTAATTGTTACATCACAAAAGTTGCCAAATAATGTTGGATGCTCCTTAAAACTCTCTCAATTTTATGGAACTTCTCAACGGCTTGACTAATACAATAATTACTGGAACTCAGCTATGTTGCCTAGTGGCAAATGGAATTTTTTCATAATGATCCTGTCTGTCGTTAATAGCAGGATTTGTTCTTTCTCTCAGCGGGAGAGAGGCCAGAAAGCCATGGTATCTGTCTTTTTTAATGACAGCCAACAGCAAACGGATAAAATAATCAATTATACCCACAGATAGGTAGATAAAGTATAATTTATCATGTCAAAAACAAAAATGTTTTTAATTGGGCTGTTAATCATTTTGTAATTTTAAGTAAAGAGATGGGGACTCTACTTTGTGCTCAGACATCACTAATATTTCATACATTAGCTGATCTTATTATAGCTTTAATAATAGTGTTTACCACCAACTGCCAAAATATAAAATACGATTTCTGCTCTCATTAGCTGGAGCCTTTGCAGTTAGAAAAAGATGTCCTTGCCTTTTATTTTTCTTCCTCTAGGAAGATCCATGAAATATAAAAGAGGGTTCAGCAGACTAAGCAGCTGTAACAGTTTCTAAAATATGCTCATCTTTATGTTTGATTAGGAGTACCCATACTAGTTATCAACAAACATGTTACAAAAACAATGATTTTTTTTTTCCTAGCAAAGCATATAAAGAGATTAGTATAACACGGCAAAAATTGGAAGCTTAGAGTTTTGATTTCTAGCCACACCTGCGTTGTCTTGTGGGAAGCTGGGCAGATAATTTAATCCCTCCTAACTTGTTCTCTGTGTCTGCAATGTAGGTATTAGATAGCTGCATCATCAGTCTGCTGTAGAATATGTAGGTGTTGTAAGATACATGAAAATTTGTAATAAAGATGGCAAACATCTGGCTGGCTGGCTGCAATAGCAGCCTCTCTGACAGCTGCCTCTTTGAGGAAGGAAATGGGAAGTTTATGGCTGGACCTAAATCTTCCCCATATTATAACTGAAAATGTCATCATAATGCTGCCTGATTTCAGGATCAGTGAGGAATCATCTATCAGAAAAATCTCTCAGCACTGGGTACATCTGCTGTCTGCTTTTTTGTTAGCCTTCCTGTATGCCATGAGCAGATGCTCTGTAGGACCAGATCTCTATTTTACCTATAAATTCTACAATAAAAAATGCTAGCCATGCTAAGAAATGTGACTCTTGAGCACCCCTTTGTCTCAAAACCACTGAAATTATTTTCTTGCTTCAGAAGTGTTTTGCAGAGGGAAATTAATCTCCATTCCTCCTAACTTAGTTTCCTTCTGAACAGCTCTACCTGTCTTAAATAAAGATCTAGCCTCTAGAGTACCTGCTTGGGAGCAGAATATGCACTTAAGGTAATTTGGCAAGAGCAGATTTCACTTCCAGTGTTATGGTGGATGTTTTTGGCCATCAGTTTAATTTTATGTCCCTAGCATCTCCCAGTGATGTATGTAACACAGAGGGGGGCAGAACTGCTCTTCCTGTAACTGGATCCATCCTGGGAGTGGGGCAAATTTAGTGGATTGAGTGGGTTTTTTACTGGCCTTAATGGCGGATTGAGGCTGTATTTGTACGGAGAAACAAGTGGGAAAAGCTCTGGGACTGGCTTGTCCAAGCATAAGTAAATTGGAGGTGCATGAACATTCAAAAAGTTCCCAGAGAGTCACATTGCACAATTTAATAGGCCTGGTGGCTTCACCTGTGCCAATTTTATGTGACTCTTAACTCTGGTGTTAAATAAAAATGAGACTTGCTCTAATGACATGAACAGCCTTCAGTAAAGAAAATACGCTGCTACTTTGATACAGATCCCCTTTTAAGGAGGACACCATAGACAGCCAAAGCTCTTTTTCCCATCTGTTAGATGAATGTTATAATTCCCTGCTCAGAAGTGTGGCCTCAACAACACTCCTCTGCTTTCAGCATTACATTAGATGATTTTATTAAGAATATGGTTATCTGCTGCCCCTGCTTTTGCCACCTTGATTTTACTGTCCCTCTTCACTACATGAAAGAATGCAAAAGGGGGATGTGAGTTGGCTGGGGGAGGGGAGACAATAGCACGGGTAGGGGGTTAAATGAACCAGCTGTTATGTGTGAAGTATCTGCTTTCTAATTGCTTCTGTTGGAATTCAAGGGAAAAAGGCACTTGCTTCAGTTAATTAATAAGGCAGGACTCACATAAACTCCAGCTGTGAGCACAGGACTGGTCTTTAAAGAATAAGCCCAGGAGGTGGGGCAGAGAGTTTGATTTCCTTGCACTAAATCCCATCACATGCTGCTGGTACTGTGTGTGTCCACTTAAGCCTTTTGGTTGGCCTGTCTGAAGCAGACATGAGGTATCTGTTGCTGTCCACGTGCCTCACCCCAAGAAAAATGATCTCTCCCTAGAAATCAAAGGTATGAGGCTATGTTTCAAGCTAGGGTGAAACTGCTGTGTTTTCACTCGAGTTTGGAATCCCTAAAAAGTGGGGATGTTTGGATCAAAGGTTTTTATTCAGACTTAACAGAAGCATGGGCTTTTGCAGCTGGACCCAGATAGAGGTTTGCCATTTGGTTCTCTTTTCTGTCTAGTTCCAGAGGGTCTGGATTTGGTATCCTGTCAACATCTCTCTCATCTGAGCCCTGCCTCAGGAGCTTTGCTGCAAGAGTAGCACTGATGTGCAGCTGATGCCTCCAGACCATGTCCAAAGGCCATTTTACAGTGATCCCTTTGAGGAGAACAATGCCCAGTTCATTTCTCTTTTTTTCTGAGAGGGGCTCAAAAAGATCAGGACTTTTTGCGAGTTACAAACAATGCCCCTAAAACCCACATAAAAATGCAAATGCAACAGTGTTTCCTCATTTGATCCCTCTCGAGGTCTTGCTGCCATAGGATGTCCTTTCACCACCAGTGCAAGGTCCTTCTAGTCAGAGAACAGCTGGGAGTCTGTGCTGAGACCAAAGGCTTCTCCCACTTCCCATGGGATGGCATCTCTGGATTTCAAAGCTTGTTGTTTAAGTGTGTTATGTTAGGAAACAGTGGAATCAGAAAAAAAAAAAAAGTGGAGGGAATATTCCTATGTGGTTACTAGCCTTTTTTTCCTCACTGACTGTGGAGGGAAATGAACTTCCTGCTTAAGGTGAGATGTCATTTGCTGGATGAAAACCTTTGTGTCCTGGCTGGCCTGCTCCTTTCAGTGCCACCGCTCAGGGCAGGTCTCTTCCAGCTCAACAGCTCTCCCTCCCAGGCGCTTGCCTTTCCTGGCACCATGATCCTGCATTGCATCAGTCCTGGTGCTCCTCAGATGAGTGCTAGGGTCAGCACAAGGGAGGGGGCATGGCCATGCAGCTGCAAATGGTTGGGAAAGGAGGAGTGCTCGTTTTGGCACACAGAGCCCAGCTGTGTATTCTCACCGCGCCCTTCCTCAAGCAACCTCAAGGCTCAAGCATCCAGAAGAATTTTGGCGTTTCCCTGCTGCAGATTTCAGTGACAGCTCAGCCTGGTGTGGGACCAAACTATAGATACATCAATAGCCCCAGTCCCTTGGGCTGGCTGTGCCGAGCTGGACTTCCCATCCAAAGAGAAGAACAATTCTCGGGCGTTACAGCACGTTTCCAAGCAAGTGCAGTGCAGTGGGGCCTCACTTTGCAAAGATCTATAAACAGCAGCTCTTTGTCTCCTCCATTTCTCTTCACCCTGAACGTGTTGCTGTTTTCAGAGGTTGGTTTCAAAGTGCTGATTCACAGCCACCAGCCGTACTATTTTATCTGAGGAGATTAGGGCTGAGAATGCTGTGGTTTTGTAGTGCAAATAATCCATTGGAAATAGCAGCACATTTGACATGAGACTGTTATTTATGCTCAAATAACCATCTTGTTTAAAGATGAGGAGTCTTTTATTTTTTTCCTTTTCAAGTTTAGATCAATCATGTATGAAGACAAACTCCCACTCAGTCTCCCCTGGCCCCTAATACTTTAATTTCACTATTCTTCTGCTCATTATTTTATGATTTTGTCCTTGACTGGAACATTTCTCTCTTGCTCTTCCTTACATGCACCATTAAAGAAGGAGAGAACTTACATTTAAAGCTCAAGACTTGTGTAGCTCTTAAGCCATAAATAATGTTTTCTACAGATTCTAAGATTATTAAATCCTTCTAGTTAGCCTCCCTCTTATTTTACAGCTCATCTGATTAGAGGGGACATACTCTTTCTAAATTTGATTTAACTATTTCTGGTTTGCTTTTGCAAGCAGACATGAGAAAACAGGACCTGGCTGCATGCACTGCTGATCAGAACACTTGCCATAGGAACACACAAAAAAAAGCTTGCCTGCCAGAGGACTCCTTCTTGGCGTGGAAAAAACGTCCAGAGAAGCCCTGCAATTCTGAGATGTAGTTAACTCTCTAAATACAAGCAAGTCTACAACTGAAGCTAAAATCTGTTTATCTGGGGAGATAAATGCAGTCAAACTACCCTTTTCTGGAAAGGGCTGACAAGCACAAAATCAGTGAAGGGAAGGCTTTAGTATGAGGAGATAGCTGTGCTCAGGTAGTAACTGATTTTGGGCAGCTGTAGGAACTGAACCATTGGGTGCTGTGCTTTGCCTTCCCATACCCATCTTCTTTTGATGCCAGGCTGGGGCTTCGCTGAGCCAGGCATCAGCTTTTCCCTACAGATGCAGCCAAACCAGCTGCTGCATTTTGCAGAGATCCTGATACTGCAGCACTGAGCTGCTCTTCCTTCTGCTTGATGAAATCTGCCCAGCTCAGACAGTCCCTCAGGAAATGGCCAGGGAGTCAGGCCTTGCCTGTACTACAAACTACAGCACTGAACACAGAGAAGAAATAGCCCTACCAGAGACAAAGTGACCAAAAAGTGCTGAAAAGCCTCACAGAAGGCGGCCTACACAACGAAATTAGTTCTTCCAGTTAGTCCATGATCATCAGTGAGGCAAATGCCTCTGCCTCCTGGGCCAGACAGGCCAGTGTTTTAATGGTAGGCATAAATCTATTGCATTTTTCTCCTTGTGACCTAGCATATTCTGTCAGGCCAATGCATACTCCAGAGAAGGAGTAGAATTTATATTAGAATAAAACAATAGAGTTTCAGTGATATCAGCTGTTTAATATACTTTATACAGAACTTTAATATACAATTGCTATAAAACAGGCAGCAATTACCAGAATGTAATACCCGAATAAAATCCATGATCCATTTGCACGACAGATCTTCAATTTACTCGCGTTCATGTGAAAGAGACACATAAAAATGATATCCATGCTTAAAATCACTTAGAAGCAGTCTGAAAGACCCCACAGTTGCAAGTGATACCTCAGTACTTAGCTAATACTCATGTTTCGATGGCTTTGCCTTCATGATTCTTCCAGTGGTTCCTTTATGTTTTCTGGTATTTTGCCAAACACCTGTGAATCAGTGCACAACAAATATTCCTGCCATTTAATTTAGCCTTGCATAGAAAGGCTATATTAGGCCCAATGCAGACCTAATCCCAAACCTCTAAAGAGGTTTAAGGCACTCTGGTTTCACCTAATCCTGAAACCTAAACCAGAATCTTTGAAAACCTCCATAACACCACAGGAATGGGCAAATAAAGAGTTTCCACTATGAAATTATTAAAAGGACACAGTGTATCTTTTGGATTTGAGACCTAAAGCTTTGCCTAAGGAGCTTGGACTGTCCACAATAAAAGTGTTTATTTTGAAGTTAGAAGGTTGAAAGGTTTATTTGACTAGAGGGCTGATTTCACCCCTCCAACCCAAAAAACAGAGTGGGATGATCCCCCAGAAGAGTGGAAAATAGGAAAAGGGATGAACAAGTAACAAGGCAGGGGCAGCCCAGCAAAGCAGCCAAAGATGAAGCCCAGGCTTCTCTTTAGCCTCAGTCATGGCCCCTTGTGAGACAGAATAAGAGCACAGCCCCTGGTGCACAACTGGGCTCTTGGGTCCTGAAGTTCCTCACAGCAAACATGTAAGGCAAGAGTTATTTATGATATAATAAATGCATTGCTGCTCTTTTAAATTGAGAGTTTGCTCTTTTGAGATCTCTTACTGATAGGAGATAACATGTAAAAACATGCTGTAATGGAACTTTCAATTACAAATTGCATCCAACTGTAATAAATTTGGTCTTGCATTAATTCATGTTAAATGAATTGGATTCTGTCATTCCTGAATTCTGGTAACTACTTTATCTTGCCATACAACTCATTATCCTTGCGTTTTTATAGGGGTATTTCATTTTCAAGGCGACTGTAGGGAATATTAACTGTACCATATTCTAATAAACATTTAGCTCCTAACAAATTAAAGACCTGGAAGTATACTGCACATGTGGTTCCATTATGCATAGCAATTTATAGCAATGATCTGGTGCTCTAAATCTCTTAATTGAAATCATTTCAGCAAAACATGGAGGGATATGTGGGGCTGTGTTTGTGCATTATACAATACAGACTATATTTATCTGTTCTTAGGACATTCCTCATAATAAGAGGTATAAACTCCTCAGTGTACTGTGCTCTCGAATGCCATTGAAAACCCTTTAGAGCAAGGATTTAGAAATCAGTGTTCCTACTGATGAGAAATTTGATGAGTAGAAAAGCAAGCTCCAGATTTACCTTCCCAATCTCACAAAAAATCTCCTTGCCTGTATTTGCATCAATAGAAGTGGAACAGAATGGCACTCACTTAACAGCACTAGATTTAATTTAGCTTTGAAAGACTCTGTCTCCATAGACAAAAATGGTAGGAAAACTGAAAAACATGTTTTCTAACATACCAAGCTTTCTAGCTGGAATTATAGCAGCACAGCCTTCTGGAAAACTACATAAATGAGGCGGCTTTTAACTCCTAGACAGGTGACACAAGCAGATGATAGTTTATTTGCTTTCCTTGAACAAGCCTTGGTGTAGCTGGAAAGCAACAGGAGCTTGTTAAAGGTTGACAGTGGCTGCCGGAGAGGCAAATGACATCAGGCATGCCATGTTCAGCAGAGCACCTGATGAACTGATGCTGTGCAAGCAGAGTGGTAAAGAGCTCAGACCACAGCCCAACGCGCACTCCGCTGCTCGGCCTTCCCAACCAGCTGTGGGGAATAGCCCGAGTCACACACTGACTGAAGAGCTCGATGGCAGCGACAGCCCAGCACCAGCGCCCCGGCCGAGCCGTTCCCGGCTGGGTCAGAGCTCGTGTCTGGCCCCACGAAGCAGTGACACGTTCGGACTCCCGGTGGAGGCAGAGTCCTCTCGGTTACGGGCGCCAAACCACTCGTAGGGCCCTCAGAGCGCAGGTGCCACCAACAGTGACTCCCCCAAAGCTGCCCCGCGCTCACCCCCGACCCGCCAGAGCCCAGTGACCGCCGGGCGCGCATAGCGCCTGCGCGCCACCCACCGCCCCTGTGACGTCACGCGTGGGGCTCGGCGCTCCTCCGTGTCCGCCTGGTTCCCGCGGGGATCGCCGAATCATCGCTGTCACGCTCCCACCCCGCCGGGCGGAAGGGCGCTCGGTGAGCGAGGGGGATGGAGGATGGGCGAACTTCGCGGTCGGCCGCGGGGGCGGCGGCGGGGCCGGGTGGGACCGAGAGGGCTCCGTTGTCGGCGCTGCGCCGCCTCACGGGCCGGAGGAGTCGGTGGCGCTGGGCGCATGCGCGGTGGGTCGCCACGGCAACGGCGCGGTGGAGGCTCGGCCGCCGCGTGCGGGGCGCGCGACGGGGCTAATGTCAACGCCCGCCCGCGGCACGCGGCCCCTCAGAGCCGCTCACGGCCGCTCAGAGCCCCTCACAGATCCGCACGGCCCCAGAGCCACTCACGACCCCAGAGTCCCTCATGGCCCCACAGCTCCTCACGGACCCTCAAAGCCCAGCGCGGCCCCTTACCGCTCCGCAGAACCACTCATGACCTCTCAGAGCCTTGCGCGACCCCTCATGGCCCCGGGGACCCTCACGGCCCCTCAGAGCCTCCCACACAGCCCTGTAGAGCCCCACACAGCCCCATTCCAGCGGGGTGGGAAGAAGCCCAAGACGGGACGGTGAGGGAGATACCGCATCTGTGGATGAAGGGAGGCATCTTCTCGAGAAAAATGATGTTTTGATTAGGGTCTGCATTTCCTTGATGCTCTGCTGCAGTTTGCGTGGACAGTCCGTGTAGAAGCAGTGGTGACACAGGTGTGTGTGCCTTGAGTTCAGGATACACGCTTTCAGACATCAATATCAGGACTAAACCTAGAGGTAATGGAGCTCACAGTTCTAATGTACTGAATTTTACAACTCTCTGTAATAATCCCAGTACTTTTATGACCAATAGAAGTGAGTGGTTTTTAGGTGTTTAAGCGACAGAGACACTGCTTGAGATAAGGCAGGGAGCAGCATTGGCTGACTACTGAACACGGTACTGCCTAGGGAAGGCACAGCCTCAGGTGGGTCTCTTCCCACCATTTGCAAAAGGGTAGTGGCAGTCCTCAGGAACACCTAAAAGTATTTTATTATCTTTCAGTTGAAAGCACTTACAAAAGAAAACATATTATTGTTATGTATAGTATGGTAATATGAAAAATAATATTGTATTTATCAGTTGGTTAGAGCTCTATCTCTGATCAGCCCGGTCTGGGCTCATGGCTGGCTCTGCTCACTCGCTCGCTGTCGCCCTCTGGTGGCAGCCTGGGCCGGCGGCGGAACAGCGCCTGTCACCGGCACGGGCAGCGCGGCCGCTTTGTTCCGAATGTATCCCGCAGTGCTAGGGGACGTTGCGCACTGATTTCCGACACTGGCATTCTTCTGCTGTGTGTTTTTCTCCTCAGTAGTACTGATTGTTTGACATAAGGAAATCAACTCCTTTAAATGCCAGTTTAGAGTAGGAAATAATCCCGGTTCCAGATTCAGCAGCTTCGTTTTGAAATGAGAAAGGTAAAAAGCAGGCATGGTGTGTGGTCTGGAAAAAACAACACGAGATGGAAATATGTGTGTAACTTTCTCTCTGGGAATTGTTTTGAGGCGCATTTTGCCACACTTTCTAGCACAGTGTCTTTGTGACGTGTCATTCTTCCAAACCTTCTTCCAGTAACCCCCAATTTTAGTCGCATTTCTGTGAAGCTTTTAGAATGCGTTCCATGACTGGGAAATGTCATAAAAATGTGTCCTGTCTGCCTAAGTTACAGGAAGTATAAAGAATTTTTTTAAATTTTATTTTTAATTAAATTTTTAAATTTAGATTTTAAAAAAGCTACTGGAATAACTTCTTGTTTCTTAATGATTCCTATTAACATTTTTATTGATTTACAGCTAAACTAGTTTTTTCTTGTTTTAAAAATATCCTGTGATCAGCAAATCTAGCTCTGTTTGTTCTGGCTTGGATGTGTCATTATCAGTTATAAAGATTCTGCAGATGGAAATTATGTTGGTGCATGCACTGGAATAGGTGCCGGTTTCTAATATCAGATAGATTGTCTGATTTTGGTTAATTGGTATAGAGACTTATTTTTAAGCGCTGGAGTTACAATGTTGGAATTGTAAGGTATTTAGGGAGCAGATCTGTTGATTAAGTACCTTACGCCTTTTGTGAGCATTTTAGAATACTGTGAGTTTCTTTTTGCAAAGAAATGTTAAACTACTGACCCGTATATGTTCTTACATTCTAAAGAGATACATTTTTTGGCTCTCTACCATGTAGAGAATCAGGCTATATTATGCTTCAGGTTTGTATATATCTTATTTTTAATTTGAGTCCTATTCCTCTGTAAGATCAGCCATAACAATGTACTGTTTCATTGGATCAGTAGTAACTGTAAACCAGTCTTTGCTAATTAGCTCATATGGGAAATTTAACTCTGAAGATTCTGATTTTTCAATATTATGTTCTATGAAGCACTGTCTTCATTGGGGAAAAATAGCTACTATGACTGCTCTTCTGTAATGAATTGTCTTGTTGCAGCTGGATTATAGATGCGTGCTAGTGATATTTCTGGGTTTGTGAAGACAAACTTAATATGATTAAAAAAAAGATTGAACTTTGCTTTTTGGACACCTCTTCTAAATTTTAGTGCTGATACATTTCTTCTGTACAAACTTGGAATCTCAACACAGTATTACATGTTCATTGTGTTTGTATGTCTTTATAAAGGAAAAAGGTAAGTCTAGTGGCAGTAGCAGTATTTTGCTCCCCAAAATACCTGTGTGGATGAATAAGAGTGCAGTTTGACTGCACTAGAATATTCTTGGTGGTACAAGTGAAGGATTTTAGGTTAGTAATAGCTTGAAAACTGCTTCAGCTACTGGAGTTTTATTTTCCAAATTGCTGGTCTCTGTGGAGCTGTGTAAGTGATCACAAAACAATGAGAATGAAACAAATCTACAAAAAAGCCCTGCAGTTTTTCACCCAAGTAAGCCAGCTTCCTTTTGAGCTCTTTGCTGGCACAGTAGTATCATTAAAAGTGCATTTTTTTTCTTTTCATAAGCAATAAAATAATTTCACAACTGTAATGAATACACTTCCTATGGTACATTTTAATTATATGCAGCTAATGATGGCGTAGCTCGTCATTTCAAAAATTGTGTCATTGGCATTTATGACTTTGTGTAAATGCTCATATATCATGGGATTATTTGAAAGAACTGAAACTTTGAGAGATGTCAGGTTTGCTGTGTTGAGAAAAGTGACTCATTAAACAATAGGTGCTGGTTAGCAATGGGAGATTGTAAAGCACGTTTAGGCTACAAATATTGGAGTATACAGATTTACTTTAAAAAAGTAGTGTTACTGGATGTCATTTAAAAAAGGTGTATATTGGTCCTGAACGTTTCCAGACCAGTAAACTGGGGAACCCAGGCTATATAATGATTCACAGGCATTTTAAATAGGAATCAGTCTCTTCTGTGTCTCAAAAGTGAAAGTTACGGGGGAAGTCACTTTTTCTATAAATGGATTTACCAGCACAGTTCTTTAGAAGTGTGACATCATAGTGTGAGCAAATTAGCAGTCTTAGGAGCAAAAAATATCTTTTAGTCAGCAGATTTTCTCTTTCATGATTTATTTTTAAGGGTCAGAAGGTGACCATTACAGTAAAAAAGTACTTATTTGCACAGGATAACCTTCCTAGATGAGATCCAACCCTGTCCTAAACCTTTGAGTGTGCAGCCTGAGTTTCCCAGAGCTGCTGGGTGACAGTTGGGTGTATGGTAAAGCTCAGCAAGAGCTATTTGAAAAGAAACATAGACTAATGTTTAGCTTTTCTTTTTGTTTTAGTTATTCCATAGTTTTTCAGTAGATTCTAAATTTCTTTGATTTAGGGGAGGGAAGGATTTTGCTTTGGAACACACCAGATAGGAATCTTAGGACTGACTTTTCACACTCAGACAGCTGGAGCAGCTGTAGATTCCCCACTGAAATGAAAATGCAACAATTCAAGATTTAGAAAGGCAAAAAGTGTGACCAGAGCATTAAATAGAAGGGCCATATGATACCAAAATTAAGCTCTGTGTTTATTATAAAGAAAATCCGTGTTGTAGAAGGGAAAAAAATGAACTTGTTCCACCACTTTCTTTTTTCCTCAGGAGAAAACACAGAATATATCCTAGGTAATAAATCTGTTTTATGGCTCACATGAGAAAGGGTGGAGAAACTCCCATTATTTTCTTCCCAGAAATTGAAATACACATGAGCTAACATGGGAGACACTGGGATTTTCATCCCACAAACGCACAGCTGGCATCTGCTTTTATTATTTTTCTAAGCCTAATAATTATTCATTTGATTAGCTGGTGGCTGACAAAACTATCACTTGCACTGTGTTTTGTATATTTAGTAGAGTAGGTGTGATGCGAAAAAGATACTGTAAAGTATATGTGTGTCCAGAAGCACAGCACAACTTGTTCAGTTGACGAGAAATTTCTGCTTGCCTCTTCTTAAAATCAAGTCTCTATTATCAAGATGTGAGTTTGAATATCAAGAAAATAACTGCTTAACAACTAGAAAAAGGAAAATTTTGTAAGATTTGAGGATTATATTTTCTTAATTCACGTTGTATAATTGCATGATGCCCTACACATACAAATAAATTGTCAGGAGTCAGTTAGCAGTCCACAGTGCCAGTTTTGCTGTGAGAAAGCAGTGAGATAATTTGAGAGAAGAAACGTCATAGCCAGTGTTAGGAGGTGGGAGAAGTAGAGATGCAAACAAAATGTATTAAAGACTTTAAGTGTACACAGCGTGAGTTGTGGAGAGACCCATGGACACACTTAATGTGAAAAAAACAACAGCAGCCACCCACAAACCCACTCAAACAATGAGATAAAGTGAGCAGAGACATAAAGGTGGGAGAATAGGAGCCGTCTAGGAATGAGGTTCTTCAGAGCCATGTCTGAGCAGCCTTCTGTAAAGCCATGGATTCTCAGTTTGAAAGCTGGGGGGAGAATGGCCTATCAGAACTCCTTTGTGTGCCTTCAGCAGAATAAAGAAAACACACTCAAGAATCCAGTATCCTGTTTTGCATTGACTATTTAGGCCAGGGACAAAGCAGGCTGGTTTCTTCTGTGTTGACTCTCCTGGTGTTTGAAGTGCTAAGCTGTGTTGCTGTCTGTGTGTTCTGAGCAAAGCAATGCTAACACCTTCCCTAAGTAAGCAGCAGGGGAAGAAGAATGCAGTTTTATCCCAGATTGGTAGGTCTGTATTGTCCAAGTGTTTAGTGTGTTTCTTGTTTTTAAAAATTCCAAAACAACTTGACATGTCCTGGGGGCAAGAGAGAATGTGGGCTATCTCCTTCCACTTGAATATTGTGTGATGATTTCTCTGGTTTTAATTTGCAGTCATTTATAAGTGGTAGATACTCAAAACTACGTATGAAATTTCTATGTGAAATTACTTTGAAGCTACAGGTTCATTGCATAGCCAAACTTCTACCTTTAATGTCCTTTCATACAGTGGCTGTCTGGGGAAAGAAAGGTTTTGTAAGGACTAGTAGAATCTCTGGACTGTGTATCTATGTTCTGACCTGGCTCCATTACATGCACTATAAATATAAATAATTGTTGACACGTTCAAGCTCTGTAACTAGAAGGTTATGACTTTACTAAGTGCCATGAGTCAATATATGTTCATGGACAAGGAAAATTACCTTAATGGAAAAATATGAGACTACTGAAGTGGCAGTAGATCATCATGAGAGCTTTCTTTTGGTTGTATCTCTCTTAGAGGCTTTATGCTGCTAGGGATCAGAATACTGTGATGTATGGGTCTATCTGTTGGGACATGGAAGTGTGTGAGCCTGTATCGGCAATGGCTGGTTCCTGCTGAGTATTGCCCAGTGCAAAGGCCCAGGTAGCAGTCTCTCCAAAGGAGGTAAAATCAGTACAGTCAACTTCTCTGTCCATCTCCTTTTCCTCAGTCTGCCTTGTTAGAATTTGCATCTCTGGCCTGCCAGTATATAGCTATTTGCTCTAATAAATTTTCTCTTCTGTAATGGGCCTGTTTGACCTCCTGAAGCTGTACTTTGAATTCTTGCCCCTGTGTTAGAGCCGTTGATTGGTTTGTTCTCTGACATACAAGATGATACCACTCTAGTTCCAAGCTGGGTGAACCACATTAGTGTGCTGACTGGAGGGGATGTGTTCCTGACACACACCTGAGGGTGCTGCAGCTTAGGGAAGGCCCTTGGAGCAGAAGTGGTTGCCATGCTGGCACACACCTTTCCTGCAACACAGCACCATGGCCTGGCTTTTGCACTCTGATCCCTTGTTCCAGCTGTAGAGGGCTCCTCACCAGATTTGCAGAAGGGTGCAGAGAGGGAGAGAGTCCATAATGCTGTGCCAAAAAAACAGGTGACAGTCTGAGCAGCAGGATCTCCATCCTGCTACAGTTACACAACATTTGTGCTCTTTTGCTGTTGGTAACAGTTCGACCTTATTGAACCAGGCTCTCAAATGTGGGAGTAATTGGGAACATGCAACACATGCAGGACTTTATTAATTTAATTTTTTTTTCTAGTTCTGTATTTATGCCTCCCTCCTTTCCCTTCAACAATTGAGGGTGTTGGTTGCTTCCGTGTTTGTGTAAGAAAAGCTTTTTATAGTCCGTTTTTCCAGTTGGCGTATGTACTTCCGCCATTGTAGTGTAACACATCATTCTTCCCGCTCCCTCCCAGCCTCTAAAGCTAATGGAAGGCCTTCAGGGTTGTTTTATTTGCAATAAAAATGGAATTGTGTGGTTGGGAAGGATCATTATTGCTGCCTTAAAATGTGTTCTTCAACAAGTTTTGTTTTGTTCTTGGTAAACGAGAAGGATGTAAGGAAGAAAGGAATAATCAGCCGTATTTAGTTTATAGAACATTTAGTTTGAACCGGACATATCCAGATCAGTTTTCGTTTAGCTGAAAATCTATCAAGAAAAACAAAAGTTTGCCAGAAACATGAATGGAAGTGGACTGCATTCTTTTATTTTTTTTGACAGAAGAATTCTTAATGTAGTGCCAAATGTGAAGAAGTTTTCAGTGTCATCCATCCCAACTTCTGCAAGGTAACAGTTGGAGTGAAGGCAGTCTAGAAGCTCCACATCCACCCATTATTTTGCTCTGTAGTGGTGAGTCTGGCACACTAACAGCAATTGAGCCTTGCAAATTTGGAGTTGTGCTGGACGTCTTTTCTTTATGTAACATCAGTTACACCAAGAAGAAAGGAAGGTGGCATGGCCACTTTCGTGGCATTGGCTGATGGAGTCCTGTCCCTGGTCAGGACAGCGTGCACTGTGTCCTGCTTAAGGACAGAACAGCACCTGGTTTGCCACAGCTTCACTCCTGCTTGCTTGTTGTTTTCATCACAGTTTGTCCAAGAGTGTTAGCCCCAGAACTGAATTAGTAATATTTAATATGGCAGTCTTTTTTCCCTTGTCTATGACAGAGAGATTATTGAGAAGATCTACTGGGAATGTCTTTTATTTCCAGTGATTTGGATACTATTTCTCAAGAAAGGTTATGTTTTGCACCAATTTTTTCAATTAAAATTTTTTTTTTAATATAATCTTGCAAGGTTTTCTGACACTAATGAACACAGCCTAGGTCCTTTAGTGGAGGGGCATGTGCAGACATGGCCACTGTGGATTGAACTGCCTCATTGCTTCAGATCTTCACTATTTTTGCCCTCTATATATGCCTTTGTTTTTCCCAAGTGTCTAGTTCTAAGGTGACATGGTGAAGGCTTTGAGAAGCTTCACCTAGGAGCCATCTTTGTGGCCCCCTCCACCAGAAAAACCTGGGCCAAGCTAAACCATGATACTAACCTAGTCAGGGCAGGAATCCACTCTTTTCCCATATACTAGCTCCACTGTAAGCTTGCAGCAAAAAAATGGATGTGAGAATTCTTGCAGCTTAAATCTTACCATGGGATGTCTAAGGTCCTGACAGCTCATTTTTTAGCTACTTTTCTATTCTGTGGTTTCTTTATGAAAATAACATTTTAAAGGCATTTGCTTATTTTATTGCTCCACTGCTAAATAATTGAAATCAGCACTTAGCATTTAATTATAGTGATTTTATATCATAAATATTGTGTAGTGCCTGATGGTATAATTGGGCATTTTTATAATAAGCCCCTATTTTTTAAAATAAGGGAAAATCTCTGAAATTCATACCTTCATGCTTTTGCCCATTAAATGTTGTTATCATTATCTAGTGACGACATATGTTCTTCCTAACTAGGATTCTCTTCTCTTTTATGCTGATGCTATCTCCATGCTAGATTATTCCTGTTCCTAGTAGCACCCCAGGGCAGGAGTGAGAAGTAAATGTGTCCCATATGGCTGCTCTAGACAGCAGTTTTGGGTGTGGGGAGATGGGAGAAGAGAGACAGTGATGTGAAGAGACAGTGGGGCCTGCGTGCCTGCTCCTTCCCTCACTGTTCCAGAAGTAGGGCAAGCAGAGGGGGAAGCAGGACTTTCTGTCAGGCTGCTTCGGAGTAATGTGGGAGTGCTGCGGTGGGACAGGGTGCAGTTATTTGTTCTGCCATGAGGGAGGAAGGAGCCAGGGAGGACCTGCGACTGAGTCAGCCACTCTTCCTGGAGCGCCTCCTGGGGTGGTGCTGCTACAGGCAGCCCAGTACAAGACTGAGCCTGAAGGCTCGAGCAAGCTGATTGCAAATATTTTGCCGAAGTCTTATTTTCTGGTAATTACTTTAATATGATTCAGTGTTTTCTCTTTTGTCTATTCTTGTTAGGAGCCTTCTTGCTTGATCCTTTGCCCGCTGTCATGGGAGCAGGGCAAGCATTCCCACACCACGTGTATCATTCCTGCTGTCTGCGGCCTTTCAGGTTCAGTGGTTGTGAGTAGGTGCTGTTCAGTACAGTTGACCAGCGATGTGTGCTTTTGGAAAAATGACTGATCCTGGACCTGTTCTTGTGAAGCCTTTGAAGCTACTAAGCTGTTTCAGGTAGGGGGGTTAGAGCAATTTGTAGAATTGGGGTCCAGATACTGTTTGCCAGTTCACATTTCCAGTGATCCATGAAATTAGAGCTCTTGTGGAAACCTAGAACCTTGCTTCTGAGGCAAATGTTGTGTATGAAGTGAGTCCAAAGCACCCAGTCTTCAATATATATATGAAGAATGGCTAGGATTTAAGGTTCCAGTGGGTCACAAACAGTGTTTACTAGAGACTAATAATGGATTCGTTCCATTCCCAGATCTCTAGGGTTTTGAAAATCCAGCAGAACCAGCAAAATACCTAAAGCCCAGCCACTGAAATCCAGCCAAGTTTTGTAAAGATTACAATGGTAACTTCAAATAAATGCTCTTTAAATGTACAGTTTATTTAAAAGGAGTTATTTTGCCAAACCATAAATGTAACAATAACTAAATCAAGAAATAAACAAGTTTAAGAAATCTAAGATTATAAAGTTTAGAAAAAACCTTTCTGATATTTTTAATACTTTTGTTTAACCATGTGATTCACATTGGATGCTAGTCAGACTGATTAATACATACATATCTTTATAGCAGACCAAACACTTCTCATAAACAACCGACTAGTCTGGTTTATCACATTTGTTCAACAAGGGTGGGGGGAGAGAGGTGTAGAGTATAATTCACTTGCATCATCTTTTGCAAGTAGTAGAAAAAGTCTGTCTCACAGTATGCCTACAAGAAATACATGGGTGCTCATAATTCATATTATCCCATAAAATTTAGAAGAGCATTCAGAGACTGCAAATGAAGGTAATTTATGTATAAAACCTCATCCATGAAGAATTTATTGCCATAGTAGGTATAATATACTTTGGCATAGGCTTCTTCTGTGAAAGTAGTACTTGCAGATTTGAGAAAGGAACGTACCAGAGACCTTGCAGGTTAAACTGTAGTCTTGGTTTTATACAAAATACATTATGATGAAGACTTTTTGTCTTTTGAGAGAGCTAAAGTGAATTGCTAACTTAATGTGCCATGCCTGCTGATGATGTGTGTGAACATCTTCACTATGCGAGTAATCTCTTCAAAATCAGTGTTAGTTGAGTGGTACTGCCTTTGTGTAATTACTGATGTTTGTAATATTTTGAACCTTGGAGGGAACTGGGGAAACTGCAGAAGTGCATTCCTACAAAACGTTTTAATTTGCAGTATCTAAAAATGAATATGTGCTGTGCAGAAGTTGTTTGCTAACAGTGTCGCGAAGCCCAGATCTCATTTCTTCTTGCGAGGACTGCACTGGGAACGTGGGACCTCATTTTTCTCTCTGTGCTTGAGCAAAACTGCCAGATAAAGGCCCTGGGATACATCCATCTCATTGCCAGTTTGACACAGAGACATTTCTGGGTGTCCACAGGGACGTGTGGCTCCTGTGTCCCACTCAATTCTTGCTGGTAGACTTAGGCATGTGGTGGCCAAAGTGAGGCCAAGGTAAGGCTGTAGTTACATTGCAGCTCTGTCGTGTGCAGTCTTGGGGAGATTTCAGCGCTATCTCCGCAGTGCTTGGGTGGCTCATGCAGCTGGAACAACGAGATATTTCCTTTTGTTCCTCCTGCTGGACTCTGATTTCTGTTTTCTTTTGAGATTACATTGTACACATATGCTTTTATAGTTGCTGCCTTTCTTTGTCCCAAACACTTTTACTTCCATGGAAGTTAATTACATTAAATGAAAATCAAGGCAGCCCATTGCCACTCCATTTAAATGCATGTAGCTGGGAATGGAGAGAAGCTAGCTCCTAGCATGATATATAAGAAGGATTTTGGCCCACATCAAGAAGGGAAGCTGCAGGGCTTACAGCTATACAAATGGACCAGAGTTCTCAAGCATTGATGTAGAGCAGACAGGACCTTTAAAATTCTTCCCTGAAAGGTACACAGTGGTGTAAGGCAGCAGTCTGCTAGGCTTGGATGATCAAAGTAGATTATCAATTCCTCTGAGACTTTAACTGCTAATTCCAGGAAGTCCAGGTGTTTCAGGAAGTGCCCTTAAAATATTGAGCTATTTCTTCCGGATGTAGATCCTTGGACCATACACTTACACTTAGCCTTTTCTCTGTTGGCTTGCTCTGCAGGAGAAATCCCAAACTATTGAGAACAAAGATAACTTCCTGTGACAGGTGTATTAGCTGAAATTATCTCTGTTGCAGGAAGAAATAACTTTTCTCTTGAAAGCGACGTGATTTTTGACGTCAGTGAAGATTTATCTTGTCAAGGATGTCACTGCTACTAAGGAAACCTCACTGGGCTCATACCTGAAGTACTATGTTGAGTTCTCTGCTTTTCCAGATGGGTTTAGTGGTGTTAGGGATGGTGCAGAAAATGGCAACTGAAACAATTTGGGAATATGGAACAACTGTCTTATGAGGAGAGATTGAAAAGTGTGGTACTCTTTAGTTTAGAGGACAGGTATTTCTCACTGAGATTTATAAAATCATGAAAGTGGTGAAAAAGACAAATGTGAAACTGTTGCCCTCCAAATTCTGCAGTGTAAGAACTAGAGGGCACTCAGTCAAGGTAGTGGGACATTAGGTTTAAAACAAAGAAAAGAAAATAGTCTTTCATTTTCTGGAACTTTCTGGAACAGGTGGTGAATTTTTTGCCATGGTCGGTAGCGAAGGCAAGGGTATCAGCAAGTTCAAAAGAGATGAGGCAATTACACAGACAGCAGAACTGCAAATTAACAATGAAATTTTGTGCCGTGTAACATCATTTATACAGCAATTGTGCATGGAGGTGTATGGGGGGCGGGAGGAAGGGACTGCAAAAGCAGCCATGTTTCTGTCTTTTTCCTAAACAGTATTTCTAAATAGCTTGGCTGGTGGAAATCGGGTACTAGGCCGGATGGACCAGTCATCCAACCTTGCAGGGCATTTTTTTCTGCCATACCATATTCTGCTTTGAAAAGGTTTTATTGTTAGTGCACTGAATTCTCATAGGGATAATCCAGAAAAAAATGGTACCGGGTTAATACTGCGTTGTTGATACCTGAAATATTAATGCGTTTTAAAGTCTGATCCACTGATAGTCAAATGCCTGCCTGTTACTATGCGTGACACTAACATGGCATTTATTTGGAAAATGTACAACCTGGAAAATGAATTTTAAGTTTGTGTGTTAATTTTTCTTGGCAGTGAGTTTTGGTTATCTCAGAAGGGAAAAGCTATCCAAGTGCAGTGAAGCCGTGTGGTGCCGTGAGTGCTCTGGCAGGAAGGTATGCAGGACAAGTATGCAGGAAGCTGGATCAGAGTAGTTTCTTCATGCTCCAGTACTGTGTGGTACTGAGATGTCTTTGTGCTAGTTCCAAGTAGGCCAAGTTGAGCCAATGAAACAACAGAGACTTTGGGCCAACCAACATCCTTAGATCAGGGACTCAGAATTTGGGTCATGGTCCCTTAGTGACACCCCGGAGCTGGGGTGGCAGCCCTGCAGTTTGGAGCATCTGCCCCAAGCGCCCTGTTCATACCTGTCCAGCTCCTTCTAAGGCTTTAGGCTGCTGCTTCTTATATAGCAGCTCACTCTTTTATTACATCTGTAGCATTTAGAGGAGACCTGCAAAGGGCAGGGGGGGAAATCACTATTTCACTTTAATATAGGACACAGAAAAGTTCTTTCAAGTGTGTTTGAGTAGAAATTTTTTGTAAAAGAAATTGTCTTCTGTATGCATTTTGGGTTTTTTGGTAACATTAAGCATACCAACAAAAACATTCTTTGCTTTAATCAGAGAATGTGGGCTTTGTTCATATGGAGACTTTTGAATATATATGTAGTTTCTGTATTCTGGGCACAAGCTTTTGGTAGGCGTACTTCCACGAGCCATAAACTGTATGAGTGCAGCTCAGGTCGGCTCATTGTGTCTGAGGAAACTGTTGGTGCTCCGCTGTTGATGAGAAATCCACCATAAATAAATCCTCACTCGTGGTCTCAGGTGTGTGATTGCGAAACACGTTTGGCTTTCAATCAGAAGGAAAGGAGTGTTTGGTTCTTAGGAATATCTTCTTTTCTCTTGTTTCAATGAAATTAATGTTAACACAAATAAGGAGCTTAAAGCAGTCTGACTAAAGCCTCAGCTAATGGAGCTTTGGTTCTGTGAGAGTTTGGATGTCGTCATCCTTTTGTTTTCCACTTTTCTGGGGAAGTGCTTCAGCTATATGGCAAAAATAAACAAAAGAAACCTTTTAAATCTTCACACTTAAATACATTTATGAATATTTTTAGTTACTGTTTACTCCTTGCAAATTTTTCTTGATCTGAGAAAAAGTTTCAGATGTATTGTTTTCCTAACAAAGATTTGACCTTCATCTTTATACACAGTTTCACTATTCTTCCTATCGGCATTTAGTTCAAAGGAGCACTTCGAAGCACACAGGCAAAAACCAGTTCCATTGTGTAAAATAGAAATGTGTGTTTTATATCACAGGAGTTTAGAGAACAATGCAAAGGTCAATTGTGTTGCTTGCTCTCCTGTCACATGATGTGGGTGTGTATATGAATGCATCCCTGGAATTCCACTGTGGGATCTGCATCTTTGAAGCTGATGCTAAAATTACTGCCGAGGCTCTTCCAAAGGCGGATACTGATAGAAGATTCAATGAAATCGAAGGTCGCCAGTCTGGTAGGCGTTGAAAGATACCTGGCTATGATACTATTTCTGATTTAATAATGCGAATGGGAGGCTAGCCCTTTGTAATAATTAGGACTAATTACTGAAGAGGTGTTGACAGATGGGCTAAGAGGAAACAAACTGCCTTTATCCAGTGGCTTAGAGTCAGATTACTAGTCTTGTGTTATCTGTTTCTCAGAAAGTAGAAGCTTCAATCATTCACTAAGTCTTCAAAGGGGAAAGGGATCCTAACAATATACAGGATTTGGGATGAAGCTATGAAATAAGTCTTTGACTCAAAATGGCTAAATTAATCTCCTTTCCGTAAATTATCATACTTTTAAAGTTTGAGTTACAGATGGAGAATCTGATTGTAGTACTGAAAAATATGTGAAATCAATATTGATGACTGTCCTGTTGCTGCTCCTGCTCATGGATTAGTCTAAACTTGGTTCCTTACTGTTATATTAATATGAATTCTTTGATTCCCTCTCATGCCATGCTTGCTATCCAGCTGAAATGGAGACAAGGGAAGGTATTTATTACTCTTGCATTCAGTGTTTGGTTTATGCAGATGCCATATCTGATCAACAAGCAGAAAATACATCTGCTGAAGTTAATTACAGTTATTTACCTTTTTAGGAGAAAAGGTCATGCATATTCTGGGAAGAAAACAATATATTACAGCACAATTGCATTTACTGAGAAATGAGTCATTTATGTAGGATTTCCTTAAAGAGTATTTCTTCTCTCCTTTTGAACTTAGCATCCATCCAGCACATCTGCATGAAGTAGATACAATTGTCCAATGTGAATGGAGTTAACAAAGACATTCAGGGATTAATGCTTTGTCACCAGAATGAGCACTCAGTGTGACTTACTTTAGGCAAATGATTTAAAAGTCTAGCAACCCTCCATCTTCTCAAATGACTTCTAAGTGCTTTTCCCCCCACTCTTCACCAGATATAGAACCTGGTTTTCTTCGAAACGTGATAAATATGGTTTGCATTTGTTAGCATTTATAAGCAGAAGTAGCTTTTAATTATTTATTTACTTTTAACAAAAGAAGCCTTTTAATTAGTGTTTAAATATTTATAACAGTTTTATTGTGCTGTAAAATCAGTTATACTTTGATCTAGATTTTCTGGTTTGAGATAATAGGGTTGGTAAAGTTTTCCTAATGAATTTGGTCAGAACATGACATAATCTGATTATCTGACGAAAGATTGACACTTCAGTTCCTGCCAGCATAAAAGCGCGGTACAATGGGGGCTGTTCAGCACAAATTCAAAGGCTGGGAGTTCAAGTTCAGGTACGGCAGAATTGTTCAAAGTTTCCAATTAATATGGTGAAACAGTGTTGCATTTTTCACTACATTTTTGTTCAGGAGTAATTTAGGGTGCATGAGAGGAGTGAAGCTTGAACTTAAACGTGTAACCTGCAACTCTGGTCCGTAACTTTGGGTTTATTTCCCACCATTTGATAAATAGTAATTAGTGTTACTCGTTAAAACATAGAGAAATAAACACAGAGCATCACAGCCATAGGAAACAGTCAATACCAAAAACTGGGAATTAAGCATCATCAGTATTCATCCTGGTAAATGTGGAACTGTTTTTTTATTAATATCCTTTATATTTTAACAATTTAAATGTTTAGCATATGAGCAAATGCTCCTGTGCTTGGAGATAAGCATAGTTAACTAATGCATCCTAAAATAGATGTAGAGTTATGTGATCAAACTGGCATGAAAGAACAGTTATGTCTAAAGTGTAAGCTTAGCCTAAACTGTTAAAATAAACATTAATTCCTTCATTTGGTATTCAGGTAGTATTTGCTTTGTAAACGTCATTCCTGTTTGCAGTGGAATTACAGTGATCCCTGCTAGGTTTCTTGGACTAAGTTGCTCTCCAACAACTTGGCTTATCCAAAGACTTATGCTGTATTTCCTAGTAGACAAATGACACATACTATTAGTAATTAAGCTCGAACTTTGGGGGATATTTCATAATATAAAAATATTTAATAATCTGTCATTTTAAGTCATATTTTTTAAAGTGGTGTACGTAACAGTAAGTCTTCTCTTGCTTTTAAATTCTGAAGGGATTCTTGGAGAAAGTAAAACGTTAAGTACCAAATGCAATGGTCTTTACTGAAATGCAGTGTGTTTCTGACCTTGAGAGGATTTTTCTGACCTGAATAAGGATTTAAAGTTTACCCTACTGAATCAATACAGGCTGTCCACATTGCTTTGTTTTTTTTAAATACCACGTAGCCCATGAATCTCAGTGTCCCTGGGAAGGGACAGTCTGTGCCTGGCGTCAGTGAGTGGAGTCCTAATCCCAGTTCTAGGGACTGTGCTGCCTTGGGAAGTCACTTACTGTCCCTGCCAGTTTCTTCATCTCCAGAAAAGGACCTGTAATAACACCACTGGTCTCGGAGGTGTGTTGTAGCTTACACAGAAGCAGTAACCTCCCCAGGAGGAAATGCTTTATGAAATACCGGTGTTTTGGACAGACCCTGTAAACCCTCCCTCATTTGAGCAGTCTCACTGATACCATCTGGCAGTTTGGACACATATAAATCAGATACAAAATTCGGAATTCAAAACATGAGCAGGCCACAAGTAGGAATTGCCCCTGGTTATTTAATATCCCTTCTGTGTTTGTATCAATTTATCATGTTTGCTGTGTGCAGTTTTAAAGTGCATTTTCAAACTATTACGAAACAAATGTTGAGATAGAAATATGGGGGTAGGACACAGGTACAATATTCTGATATAAATGCATCTCCCACTGTATGCTGGTGAAGTACATAGCCTGTTTAGTAAGGGGCAGAATCTTTTTTTCTTCTTTTAGTGAACATTTGTGAGTGTATTTTGTACTTGTCTTTTTAATTCTATGGAACGTAAACTGTGTCATTCAAGTAAAAGAAATATTTTGGGAAGCACTGTTAGAGCTCAATTTGCAGTGTAATTTAATTTATTTGCCTACCTCTGCACGGCACCTCCCCTGTGGTAAGGTGTACACAAAAGGGGGATATTTCATAAGCAGAAGAAAGCATGCAGCCAGGAACACAAGCTGAAGTTTTAAAAGTACGTGAAAAGTAGATTGCTTCACTGTGTCTTCATAAAGTGTCTTTACTTAGTATCTCTTTCCACCAAATGAGCACGAACTGTGAATTTCAGGGATGTTCATATTAAAAAAATATAAACACTTCTGCCTGTAAACAACAGTCATTTTTACCTCATGTATGGCCAAAGCAAAGTAAAACACAATACTACTAACTCCATGTGTAATAAAATATTTGAATATATTTCTTTTATCAGAGTTTAATCCAAATATAATATTTATAGAGTAATAAAAGAATTTATATACTTTAGTTTTAGTTGAATCAAAGGTGATTTGATGCGAAATTAAAATGCAGTGGCTTGTAAAACTTACTAAGATACTGAATGAATCTAATTTTAAGATCAGTATGAAAATGGGATTTGGTCTCTTTCTCTCCTTTTGTTAACTGTGTCGAGCCAGATCCTAAGCAGACCTTAATATTCATGGAAACAACTCCGTTTCTAGCAGCTCTGGGCATGGTCCTGTACATCAGGAATCAGTTGATAAGTCATTGAGAAGTGATGTATTTTAGAAGTATAAATTCATTTACTGTTGGTTGTGTTTTATTATGTAATACCATGTTACATATACTTTTCCTTAATTCTGAAAATTCTTGTTATTCTTCACACTTTGAAGAAGAAAGTATAGAAGACAAAATGTCACCTGATTTGTACTGTGTTTCATGTTCCTATGCCCTGTGGGAGGAAAGGAAAAGTAATAGAACAGACAAATAAATAAACGTGGTGTTGAAACTGGCATGACAGTTTCTGCTCTTGCACAACGGAACTGCAATCAATTTATTGTCTTCATTGGTCAAATGCCAGAATAACAGTATAATATTATACAAGAGGAGATTAATTAAAGTGTAATTAGAATGGAATAAATTAAACAATCATAAAAGTTTGTCATGGGAAAAGTATGTGTTTAGAATTAATTAGTTTTCAAATAAAGTGATATTTTAATTGCTCAGTGTTACAGAATCCTTAATTGCAGACATATAATTCTGGCCCAAATAACCGCAGTGGCTGTAACAACTTGATATATTTCTTCTCTGTCAATTCTTTTTTATAGTTTGTTACCAAACAAGATTATTGCCGGAATGTCTGCAAAAATGTCTGGAAGACGTTTAATTAAGCCCATGCTATCTGAGGACATTGTTAGCTCTTGGAACCAAAAGATTTGTGGCTGATGCTGCACTAGGCAGCACCCCTAATTAAGGAGGATGGGCAGACAGAGCCCCGTGGCTGACAGATTGCTATGCGTGGCTGAACTGGAGGCTACTCAAAACAATCTTGTGATAGTCCTTGGCTTATCAATTTTCTGCTAGATTACAATGATTTATCACATGTACAAGCATAAATTCATTCTAGGTCTGATGTTCTGGTATAGAGAGACTTGAATAAGCCCTTATTTTGTGTCTATATAAATGCATATTCATATTTTTCAAGTTTTCAAAGTGATAAAGCATTTGTTGTCTTTTTTGTCCTCCAGTAATTTTAAGCAGTGTATTGTATGTAGAGCTGAACTGCTATAGGCTTTTATGCTTTCTTCCTCCAAACAAGGCTGGCTGTAGTTATATCATTACACTTTCCCAAGCAATTAATGGTTTCAGAAAGTAAAACAGATGGGTGTCTTTTCCCTCATCTGCAAATTGAACCTGTTTATGAAACACTAGAATTTCATCTGTTTCAGCTGTATTTCATGCTGTATTTTAGGTTCCCTTATTAAAAGCTCATGCAATAACATGAGACGCAAGGGCTCTCGTGTTTTCAGACACCATATTTTTGGCATAAATGTATCCATGATATTTGTCTGTCTCCAAAATGTTTACTTCAGTAAGATTTGCAATGCCCAAAATGTTTAATTGTGTTAAAAAAGGTCAACCAGCTGATAGCTGAAGGCGCACATGTCAGAATGAAAGACTGAAAAAAAATTGTCTGTCCGACACAGGGGGAGTATTAGAATGATTAATGTTTATGTTAATTTATGGCTTTTACATATTGATTAATAGCTTTTTGTTCCAGTGACCAAAATGTGTAAGTGGCAATGAGATCCATATGCTAACTCAGTGTCTTTCAAATTATTATAATCATTCTTAGTTTTGTTCCCATGCTGAATCTATGTTTTCATATAGAAAATAATTGTTGTACAGTGACTTTTTTAAAAATTGCAGATGGAAGTATTTGAAAATGAACCTCAAGACACAAGCCTGGGTTTCAGTATTCCTGAAGGGTACACACTGACGTTTACGTACATTTTACTTGCAAACTGCATTACTTAAAATCATAATATATTGTGGTTTAGCCTTGTGCAGGTAAGGAATGCTTACAGACAAAAAAGGTGCTAACACTGTCACAAGCCGTTGTCTGAGTGGAAATCATTAAAAATGTGTTGCGTTGCATGATGGTTATTAGTAATTTTCTTTCCTGCTCCCATAAGATTTCTTGGCATATCACCAATTGCTGATAAGCAATTTTGTTTGCTATCTGTCCATTGACTGTTACAATTAAAATGTGGAAACTTCCATCATTCATTGTCTAAATGTCAAGAGAGAAGGTAATTTTGGGGGTCTGAGAAAGGATGAACTCCTAACTTCCCTAGAAGTCAGTGAGAAATGGAGGTTCTCAGCACTTCTCAAACGGAGATTTTGAAGTGTTCTTTTGGGCAGGCAGTCATTGTTAGTCATTAGGAATGATTTGGTGACTGTTTAGAATGAAAGCTCTGACAGTATTTAGTGTTCCCCACCTGTAAGAGGAAGGACTCTTGTCAGCTCTAATGTTGGCTGTGTGGCAACAGGTTTATGATATCAGCTAATAAAAGATTCGCTAACTAGGTCATATAAATCACTGCATTCTCTTTGACACTGATGTGTTGCTAACTAGCAAGTTTTGCAAGCAAGATAGAAATCTGTCTGCAGTATCTGGATTCTGTATTTTCTAGTGCAAGCACAAACTAGTGAATGTTCCCAGTCCACTGTTGTGATTTTTAAAAATGAAATATTATTATTAAAATAATTCAGGTTTTGAAGTCACAAATATACATCACTGTGCTTAATCTCTACTTTGGCAGTCATAAGTAGATAGTAATATGAAAAGTAACCAAGTTAAAAGAAAGCATTTGGTTATCCTTACCTCTGAAAATTAAGAGTGCTTTATTAGGACATTTACTGGTTAAATCAAAAATTTCTGTTAATTTCTGCTTGACATCAAGTTCTTGATTTAAAAATTTCTACTGATTTATACTTTCTGCTTGAAATAAATTATTTTTTAAAATTTTCTTGAAAGAAACCCTAGAAGTATAATACAGTTTCTGTCTCAATTTAGCACTGAAGATAGAAATAGGAGTTTTAAACTGAAAGCTGCATTGTTATATGACTGACAAATGAATTTTTATGTATTCTGGGGCTCTGACCTTTGCACTCACATATCATGTGTTTCGGGTAGCTGGATAAGAATGTGAAAAGCAGGGTGCCTGGCTTTTAGTTTGGGATTTTCACATTTCCCTAAGTGTTTTCTATGTGTTAGCTTCCTACAGGACCCAGAAAGGCATTTCTTTGTACAGCTGAGTTACTTTTCACCTCAGCTGCAAAGAGATTTCTTCAGGTGACTGTCTCGCGACATCTCTGTGTTGCTGACTTCCCTGTTTCAGTGTGTTCTGATAGTTTTTGATTTGTACATGGAAAATGAAAAGCTGGGCTTAAAAATTTGTCACAACATGTCTGAAGAATTGTTTACCAAATCATATACCTGCTTTCAGACCATTTGTAGGCAAAAACCTATAAAAATTCACTTTTGCAGTCAGATGAGGTGAACTTTAACTCGTTCAACTTGCATGGATCTGTCTGGCATCTCTCTTAATGATGTATGAAAATGTTACTGATTGAATTGGGTTCTTGTAGCACTAAATTCCCATTCTCTGCTTCTGAGAATGCCATAACCAGGCAGCATTTTATGATAACCAGGGATGTCTAAGATATTTCCAAGTGCTGCTGTGTTCTAGCACAATTCAGTGAGGGGATTTGGGTTCTCTGGGACCCTCCAGCTCTGTCGTGGCTGCTGAACTAGCAAGGTGGGAGTTGAGCCATGAGGAAAAGCCATGGCACTCACGGCAGCCCAGTTACAGGGCGTTGCTCGGGCTGAGAATAGTTTGTGGTTTCACCACTGAGAAACCTCATTGTCTGCAGTGGTTGGAGGCTGCAAACGTGGGAACATTGCTTTTGGAAAGCTCATACTGCAAGGGCTGCCCACTGGATTTTAATGGTGGAGATTGCAAATGTAATGGAAAAACCAAAATCGTTTGCACTGCACTTTTAACTTGAAGGAGTCTATTATTTCCACTGACTGCCTCTGTAGTTGCAGTTTATGACCCACTTCCAAAACACACTCATGCACCAGAGCACAGCGTGCTGTACAACAGGGCAGAGTTTGTCAGGGGGTGCAGGTAGGCACGGAACTGCAGGCTAAAAAAGGGCTTTTGTATGAATGAAAAAGACAGCCTTGAAAGGGGGAAGAACAACTTATTCACAGCTTTCTCAACTCATTCTTTGCTCTGATTTTTCCTTTGGGAGAGTGGCACCTGGTTCACTGGGAATTGTTAAAAAATAACAGGGATTTCATATATCTGTTTGTGAGCACACCTGGATGTGTTGGATATTTTGCAGTAGTAATTATGTCTGCACACCTGCTGGTTTCAGTCCCAAATCAGTTTGCCAGACATGTCTAGAGAGATTTATTTCTCCTATACCTGAAAAAGCACTTTTACCACTGAGTTTTTACTACTCTAAATAAGCCTAAAGAAAACTAGAAGAGGATTTTTTCCTGTCTTTGCTTGAGCCATTGATATCTCAAAGTGAACTGTGGAGTTTGTTAGGGGGAGGAGGGTGTTTGGATGATATTTTAATAGCAATTTGTTTTTGCTTCAATGTGTGATAGAAATACAAGTGACAGGAGTGGGAACAGGAGAATTGCTGAATTCTGCTGGAATTTTTCCTGTGGGAATCTGTTAATGTTTTTAATTCTCTAAGAGATTTTTCTAAGGTAATCCTTTTGACATTTACATATTTTAAATGACTCTCATTAAATAAAAGCTTAACTTTTTTATATCAAATGCTGAAGTGATGATACTGAAATACCACTGCATAGAAATTCAAATGGTTTGAGGATTATTCTAATTGCAACCTAAGCAAAGTAAGATTTGTGAGGGATATTAATAGTGAATTGTTCTTTAAAATAACGTAATTTTGAAGGACATTAAAGTGTTCTAGCATTTAGCAGATGCGGTTTTTTAGACAAAACCCTTTTTGGTACCTCATGTGTGGTGCACTCAGCCATTCACTAATTGAAACCCTCATTTGAGCAGCTGGATTTCTACTCCCAACTTGTGTAGCAAATGCAAATTGTGCAGGAGCCCAAGGGTTTGCAGTGCACCTCGTGAAAAATACTTGTCTTTGTCTGTATCACATCAGTGTAGCTCAGCTCCTGAAGGAGGATGCTGTTACCAGCACAGGGAAGGCTGGTAGAAATAAGAAGTGGAACATCTTTCAAAAAACCAAAGAGCCTGATGGTGAAGTGTTGCCTGTCTTGCAGGTGATGCTGTCTTGCAAGCAAATACTGCCATGAGCAAAATGATTCATGTATTCACGTCTTTTAACTCATTTCACAGGAGACAGGAGTCATAGCATGAGGATAATAAGACAGAGACAAACATTTAGTGTAGCCCAGAAATGCCTTTAAATGAACTTTATTCTGTAGGTTGCACTTTGCTTGTTCAAGCCCTTGAGCCAGATTTTGCTCTCAGACCAGACTAAATACTAAGCAAATTCATTTAATTAAATTTGTTGCAGATATCCCCAGTTAACAAGAACAGATTGGTCTCCCTGAGGCTAGATAGAGTTAACAAGAAAATAAATGTTGTGCTAATTAGAGAACTCATTTTTAGACACCTGGGGTGAAACTTTAAAAAGTCCTAGATATGTAGGATTGAAAATTCATTTGGAAATGAGTCTTAGGCTTCTAAATCACTTAGGCACTTCTGAAAAATTTCCCCAGAGGCTTTAACCATCTCACAATCATCATATTTAGCATGTTTGTAACTGTCTGCTTAGCAAAGCACAGTATAACCATTATCTATTTGAATCAGTACACCACAATGTATTTCATTATCCGTATAAGGTAGAGAAACTGAGCTACCTGGTGAGTTAAATGTCATTTTTTGGAGGATGCTTGTGTATCAACAGGAAAAGATTCATGCTTTCTTGGAGTTGTTAAAGTACCAGTATACCAAATTTCCATCTCTTTGCAGCCTCATAGGACTTTGTGTAGGTACCTTAGAACTTTTTATTAAATAATGTCTTAAGTGACTTGTCCAAGTTCATAGATAAAAAGGACAGCAAAGATGAAATTTTATAGTTCAGCACCTGCTGAAAGGAAAATGAGACCCTAAATACTGTTACACTGCCATTTATCTGCCAAATCATGATAGGAAGTAAAAAGGGCTTAATAAAAATCAGGTTTAATATGAAGCAAAATTTCCAGATTCACATAAATGATTAGCAGAAAAGCCTGGAAAGAATTAGACTCCAAGGAGCAAAAAGTCCCTTCATTTGCTTGCAGCTCAGAAGAATGTTTTCAGTAGGTTTTTTTTTTCCTGTTACTGGTCTGAGGATTTTTCTGAAATATCATCCTTGTAAAGACATGCATTAGTTGTGTCTGTTTCATGCCAGGTAAAACCTTTCCCACAGCCACGCACACACTTGCTGTCTGTCAGCAAAAACTTCTGTGTCAGTAATTAGAAAAATGCTGTTAAAAACCTGCCTTGTAATCCCAGATAGCCTCTGGGTTGACTCAGTTCTATTTCCTTGCTCACTGCAGTAAGCCAGAATCACTCCACCGTGAAGTGGGACCCTGCTCCTCTGACAAGCCCTTAGCTACTCTTTTATTTACATGGTTCTACAAAGTGTTGTTTTGAGGACACTCACACACAGCTGTAGTGCCCCAAAGAGGTGTTCCTTGATGACAAAATCCTTGTCACAGGTTTATAACACAGGTGGAGCATATTGCAGATGGGCACTTGGGAGCTGGATCTCATCATGGGCGCGAACCTGTACATCGTGTACATCTGAAAATTTCCTCCAGCCTGCCATGAGTCTGGATCATCCAACAACTTCATAAAAGAGATGAGTCAGGGCCCTAAAACACAGAGGGTATCCACTGAGCTCATTATTTTCATACCTAATTACACAGTGCTATTGAGAGAGAACTGCACATTATGCTGAAGAATCCTGTTTCATCACTAGCTCTAAAAGATAATTGCATTTAATTAGAACCTATAGATACCATGGTGATAACTGATCTATAAACACTCAAGGTAGACGTGCAAATGAGGTACATTAGCAAGTGCATCCATTAAACACAATTTGAAAGCTGGTACTGAGGTGAGACGACAATGAAAAATTGGCCTGTTTTGCCATGGAACTTGTAGCTCTTGCACTCTGTTCCGATTCTCTGCAATTCCTGTGCTGTGAACTGGCAGGCAGAAAAACACCTGCTGATCTTCCCTTACTGAATTTAGAACATGTTTTGTTTAATTTGGGGTAAGATATGCATGAGTGGGAAAAGTGATGAGAGCTGACACTTGTAGTGGCAAAAGCTGCCCTTTTCTATGTGAGGTTAGGTCAGAAAGGAAGGAGATCTACAAGTGTGGCTAGTAATGCCACAGATCAGGCAGCAAACACTTTCCATGGGGAAAATATTTCTTGTAATGGATGTTATAATGCATTTTCCAGTGAACTGCAAATTGTGCTGTCAGCTGAATCAGCTGCTGGTTATCTTGTCCCAGCACAGGTCTGGAGGGTCAGTTGCAACAAGTCAGAACACAGAAAAGTTGTCCTAGTCCTTCTCCAGTGCTTGTGCACAGCTGCCTACAAAGGTGTTCATGTGAAGGGAAATACCTGATGAGGGGGCCAGAGCAGTGATTCTCTGTGGGGTCACACAGGCTGTCCCTATGAGCTCATCAGGAATTGTCCTCTGTGTTTCCCATTTGGGACAGGGCAGTCTGTTCGCCCATATACCACTCCTGTTCAGTGCTGACTCGGACCACATTTGACATGAAGCTGAAAAACATCCATTTCTTGATCCTTTTGGGAATACAAACCCCTTGGAATGAAACACTTAGCACAGTAGTCACTCAGTTAATATGAATTTCTTTTTTGAAGAAACCATGCTTGGAACCAAAAATTAAAATGCTCCGGAGTAATAGAATTCTTGTGTAGAAATTATCATCACTCCCATCTCATCTGAAATTCTTTCAGTTTATTCATTTGCTGCAATGCTTTTCTGAAAAAAATTACAAAAGTAGTGTTTTTGCAGGGAGGAAGGGGAAAGACTTAGCCAAGGGGCTAAGTGCAATGATAAATTGCTTGCCCGCTCAAATTATGGGTGTCGAGTTTCTTGTATTGTGTAGCTCTTCCCTTTAGCAGCAGGAAGAGCAGCTGACCGATTTGGGATTTACAAGTGTGCAAGAGGTGCGTGCGCGTGGCCAGCTCAGCATCTTGCTGGGAGAGGAATGCAGCGAACAGCAGGTTGGACACCTGCTTCGTCAGCTCATCTCAAGAGGAAATACTTCACCCTCAGCTGGGTGGCAAATAGAAAAAACACTCAATAATGAAAATTCAAAGAGGAAAGAGGAGAAGCAAGTGTCCTGCTCAGAATATATTTGAAGTTTTGTTTTCACTTTAGGCTGCCTTACCCTCTGTGATGTCTGCTTCTAACCCCTCCAGTTCATTGCTTCGATGGCTCTGCCGCCTCCAGATCCACAGTTTGTGCTCAGAGGTACCAGTGCTGCAGTACACACTCTGTATTTTTCCTGTGGAGGCCCAGAACCTGATATCCCTCTTCTTTTCTCTGGGTAAGTACACCAGGGTTTCTGGCTGTGCTGCATGTCGTATGGTTGTTTCTTTTTGAAATTAAGTGTATTATTTTGATAAAGTGCTTCTGGAGAAAATAGCAGCATGAATGGTTTTGCACATTGGTTGTGTTACCTGTGCATACAGCTTCAGTTTTGGAAACAAAACAAAAAAAAAATCAAGGAAAAGCATCAGACTCTGATCACCTGCATGCAGTGCTCACATTGAAAGTATCTGTTCCTCCTGCCAGGTCTGAGAATGGGCTTATCCATGTGTGGAACCTGAAAACACACAGAGTGGACACTGCATTGGATGGCCATGGAAGAAAATCTGTCTACTGCGTGGAGACAATGAGTGGTAAAGACAGGCTCCTCAGGTTAGCAAAGCAGGCAAAAAACAGTGAAATTATTCTTGTCTCTGTGATTGAAGGGAAAAAAAAATGGGGGGGAAAAGGATTCTCTTCATTCTGGAGTCACTTAAAGTTTCTCCAACACATGGAAATGTACTGAAGTACAAAAATACAGAAAAACTCTAGAATAAAAAGTGGGGGGAAAAGATACAATTAACTTCTATATGATGTATGCTATGACATCATAACAACTTGGGACCAGTAGTGTCTTTATTACTGCACTGAGAACATGTGAGGCCTTTGGGCAAAGGAAATACACTTGGATTTGAAGTTGACAAACCTTTCACAGCTGGTTCCTGGGGAAGATTGATATAAATAATTTATAAATAGAGGGGAGATTTAGAAAAAGTAAGTAAGGAAGAGAAGAATCAGAGATGGAGAGTAGAAGACTGAAAATGAGCAAGAATGCTGAGTTTCATGCTTTTGCTTTGTTGCAAAATATCTTCTGTTCTTGTTTAGCAAGGGAAGGTCAGGAAGATTTGTGTACTTTGGATTAGACAGGTGATCTAGAGTAGATGCCAAAGTGTCTGTATGATTAGGAGGTGTTCTGACATGTTTATCTAGAGAAGACATCTCATAATATACAGTGGAACTCATTAGCATTTATATTTCTTATCTGCTTAAGTACAATTATCAACACTCTCCCCCATAAAATCATATTGAATGAGCATTGTTTGTATAATTATAGAGTTTTTCCATACCTCTGTTTTTGCTGTTTAGTTCTAACAATTCACACAGCAGTGTAATTTTAGGACAGCATTTACCTGTATTTTATATTTTTCTCTTGTAAAGCTAAATCACAACTTCTTGCAGTGTCACATTGTTTGCATGCCCCGTGCTATGAATGTTGTGTCAGTTTGTCACTCAGCTGAACAGCACTGATGTTGAAGAACTCCCAACAGTCTGTAGATTTACATCTCCTATGTTTTGGTTTCACACTTCGTCAGGTGATACTGCTAATTAAAGTAAGACATGGGTAAGGGATTTTTGATGACTCCCTGCCCAGGTGATAACATGAGGCCATATATCCTGTGCTACTGTAGTTTATGGATTGGAAGTTTCTCCGCAGTGCTACTTGTTGCAGAGCCAGTGGATCACATACATCTGCAACAATTCCTGCTGTGTCCTTTGTGTGGCCTCCTCGCTCCGCCTGCCTGGGAGCAGCACAAAGCCTCTGGGACGGGGCTGTGCTGACGAGTCTGTGGGAGCTGCACCCGTACCATGGATGCGGCTGCTGCTGCTCTGGGTTTGGATGTTTCAGCCCCAGTGTTTCCTTGATCAGTTCCTGCTGGTCCCTCTCTGTTGTGGCTCCGCAAGTGCATAATCCTAGAAGCCCTCTGTGCCCTCCCTGTGGCTGTGGGAAGTTGACCACTGAATAACTGTTCCTTTTTATTTCTCTCTGATGAGGTCTTTGTTGTCTTGCTGTTTGTCTTTCAGCTGTCAACACACGACATTTCCATTTCATTGCTAGGGTGAATGAGTGTTACATGTGCAAATCTTTGGATATTTTTGTTTCCTTTTAAATTAGATGTAATCAATGATAAGTTTGTGTATATGTTCAAATGCTCATGAGACTATAAATATATTCACACACATAAATAGCACAACTCGGCCTGCTCAAGTCTCCCTGCACAAGGAAACAGAAACTGTGACTGCAGTGTATCTGACTGGCTCTCAGGCCCTCCCCCCACCCAGGGATGTTTGAACCTCTTGGCCAGTTCTGCAGTTGGCAGAAGGGTGGTGGTCTTGGGGACACTGAGTTCCCCCACATTCCATGAAACACCGAGTTAACACCCCCACAGAAGCTTGGTCCATTACTGCCTGTTAAAGACCCAGTTTGAGTTACTGCCCTGCAGGCAGCCAGGCTTCCTCAGACAGCAGCTCATGGATAACTTGTTTTACTGTAACAGTCAGGGGCGCGACCAGAGGATCTGCTTGTGGGATTTAGCAGAGGGACGGACTTCAGTGACGGATTCTGTCTTCACGGAGCATGTGGGATTCTGCAGATGCTCTCTGTTAAAGGTGGCACAGGGACGCTGGCTAATGGCCATGGCAGCCAGAAGCCTGGAGGAGGTAGGAAGTGTCTCTTTCTCTGTGCTTGAGAGGTTGCTTTTGGTACTGAAAAGGAAGTACTGGTTCAGGAGGGGAAACGTCACTGCCCTTGAATTCTCTGCTCAAGAGCAGGCAGCACAAGAAACCTTTGGGGGTTTTAATCACTAATTTTACTGCCACAAAGATGACTGAATTATGTAACTCATGCTTCAATAACAAGCATACCAGCCCCAGATTTGTCTAGCATTTAAATATTTGTAGCTGCTGCTCATCTTTACACGTAGGAGTTTTGAAAACTCTTCTGGTGCTGCTGAATATTGGGAACAAGTCCTTCTGGGGAACTGATGGTCAGCAGGTCTGTCCTCAAATGGAGGTGCTCATCCTTCCATCTGAAGCTGAATCAGGTTTGGCAAGAAGAGGGGAGGTGCAGGTGATTTGTAATGCAATATGTGGTCTTTCACCCCAGGCTAATTCCTTACCTGGAACTGGGGCTGGAATTACTATTGCCAGCCAGAGGTTTGCTCCGTGGGAGATAATTGCAGGGTCCATTTCAGTTCCTATTGGATAAGTCCACATCTAATACCACTATCCCAGCACTCACTAACTGACAGCTTTGTTGGCAATGTCCACTTCTGCTCTAAAAATTACAGTTTTGTTTTCTACAAGGGACTGTTTGAGGACATTGTACAAAAGTAATCTGAAATACTTGACAGCAAAATGCCAAAATTATGAAAGAAGAAAAAAGTGGCATAAATATGAAAAGAAGTATTGTAGCTAAGTGCAAATTGCTGATGAGCATGAAAGTTCACATGCTTTTCTGGACTATAGATTGTGTATCTTGAAACTGGAAGTTGCATACTTTATACACAAAGTAATAAGTGCCTGTATTGCAAGAAAATGCGAACTTTTTATTATATAAAAGTTCAGCACATATTTAAGTACTTTGTGGACTCACAGCCAGAATGTTCAGCCTTTTACAGAATTAGATATGCCTGCAGACACAACCACTGCACCAGTAAACACTACGATTCTAAGTCCCATACCTTGTTCTGATCAAACAAAGAACTCCCTCCATTTTACAGCAGTGCTCAGTAATTCTTAAGTTAAACAAAATTGACAAGTGCATTCTTGTGTCAGCTGGAGAAGTCCCAGTAATGAAGAGTTAAATAATCATCTGACCCAAAGAGAAGACATTTACCCTGGTGTTGCTTACAACTCATCTCTGTTTTACTCTCATTTGTTTGCTTGGGCCCTGCAAGAGGAGAATGATTTGCTGTCTCCTGAGGTAGAAGAGTTCCACTCTGTGTGTGAACCTTTGCATTAGAACTGTGTCATGTTTCAATAAATTCACATAAGCTCCCATAATATATAGTGCTTCCAAATAGGCAGCACTGTGTGAGACACAGTACATTTTCAGCTTATGATTAAAATTAAGACTTAATAAGTGTTTATGCTTGGCTGGTGTCCAAAAAAAGAGTAATTTTGTCTTAAAGCAGGTTCAGTCCATAAATAATGAGATCTGAACAGGCATTTATTTGTTCATGATTGCATTTAAATCACCAATTATGGGTTACATGCACTTTTCTTGCCAATTTGCCAGAAACATGTTAAAAGCTTTATTAATGTGAAAAAGAAAAAGGGTGTGTTTCCTTGTGGCCAGTTTTAGCCACCCAGGAACGCTATTAACCTCAGGCAAAGGCAAATCTTTCTCCTATTAAGCAAAACCAATATAAACACAGAACTTCAAGTTTTAGGTTACAGTTGTCAAAATATGTGAAATAGTATTTATTTCTAAGGCTCAGTTGCCTTTAATGCAGACAGTCTCTGGAACTGTCAATCCAGCTCAGGCAGCAGCTCATGCCTGCCTGCCTTCTGCACAAAGCTTTTCTCATTGTGTTTTCCTTTGGCCTTTGCAAGCCTAACTGTAGCCCTTGTACCAGTTCATCTGTTTTTAGTCAAGGTAAAGCAAAGAAGGTTGGGTTTTTTCTTTTAACCTGCAGAAGTGCATTTATCACAGCACACTTACCCTTCCATATTACATAAAAGTTGCAGTTTCAGTCTTGCCTAGGAGGCAATGCCCTTTGGAGAGACAGTGATGAAAGATGCAAGATGAGGGCAGGCCATCTTCATATTTATAACCCGTTTCCTGCCACAGCTAACTTGGTCATTATGTTGATAGCAAGAAAGTTGACGAGAGAAAAGCATCTTTTGTTAAGAGTGTAGCTCTGAAGAACCAGAATTCCCAGATGATCAAACTTTGGTCTGTTCCCAGGTCTGGTCTGCAGACTGGATGGCTCTTGGCTGTAGTCACTGTTCCTCAAATCTGGAAAACAGTTTCTTGCTTTATTGCTTGGTGGCTTTTGAAAGCGTTCTGTATATTGTGTGCAGTACACTGTATTCGCATCCTAGAGTGCAGCTGGCTCTTGGCAGGCTGGCTGACAGCCTCTAGAAATAGGAAGATGTTCTGGCAAGCTTTGAACTAAAGGTATCGGATTGGAAAGCCATTGCCGTGGTCTTGATTGATGGCTCCCAGAGGAGCCATATTTGTGTAATACCTCATCTCAGATGCTTGAGGAAATTCACACAACTGGGGCTGTCCAACAGTGCTGTCGGGCTCTTGCACATTCTGGAAGAGCCTAGAGTGGCTGCTGATGCTGGATTTATCAAACGTTTCAAGTCGCTTAATTTTACCACATAATGCAGACCATTGTTTATTTAATTAAAAGAAAAGATCACCTTGGTGATTAAGTATGCATGTGAGAAACAACGACGTTCCTGGCAGCGGGTTTTTGATATTCAGGAGCTTCTGTTTTTCCAGAGTTCCAGGCTTGAGAACCAGCCCAGAGTTGAGGCACTGCTGTGTCAATCAAGAGTCTCAAAATCTTCCAGTGCCAAACTAAAAAGGCAGACTCCCCTGATCTTGCCTGCCATCATCCTGAGGTGGAAATGAGCTACTTCCTTGGCAGAGGAACGACTTACCCAATGTTTAAAAAAAAAAAAAACAAAAAAACCACCCAAACCAGGTCCATGATTCATTACCATTGGTGCAAGCAACAATGGAAGCTGCTCTGTAGAGAGAACAGGTGTCTGGCCCTACTTTAGACAGGGTCAGACAACACTGTGTCAAAAATACCTGTGTGCAAATGCCGCTGCAGCCAGCCTTAGCTGGTAATTCTGGGGTTACTATTTGTTAGTGCAGCCAGCAGTAAATTAAAAATCCCCTTTGGATTTATGCACTGCTGTATTTCCATGCAAGCTCTGTGTTACCATAACAGCACAGAGGAGAGCATGCAAGCATCCACAGGTGAATACAGCCCAAAAATTAGCAACAGAGATGGAAAATGGGGAAAGGAAGCAGGGAAGTGTTTTCAGATTAAGCAGTCTGCAGTATTGGCTGTTGTGTGCACAAGGTCACCCACTGTTTGGAAAGAAGGCTGTAACTAAATAGAAGAGCTGAAGAAGAAGTGTTCGCTCCAGCAGATTTATCTGGTCTTTCCTAAAACAATGCACTCCTTTAGATAGCTGTAGATTCCCCTTACTGCTCCAACTTAGCATGCATTCCTCAGTTTCCTCTAGACAGTTTTTACTGGAAGAGCTTATGCTAACCTTAATCACCTTAAAAGACTTGTGTTTTTAACAGCAGAATTTTGACCTGGAGCCTGACCAACTCCTCTTGTTTTCCTGATGTCAGGTTCAGATTTTGGAGCTGCCATCCAAGACGTCAGTCTGTACCTTGAAGCCAGAGGTGGGTGCCAAGCTGGGCATGCCCATGTGTCTGAAGTTATGGCAGGTAAGGCAAGAGCGCCTGCTAATTGTGAAATGTTTTCGCTGTGATTCATTTTATATGAAGCACATGAATCTTTCTTCACTTGGATTTTGATTTATTATCAAACCAATCAAGTAATTATACTATTAAAGGGGGGAAAGATTTGTGAACATCCTTAATGTAACTTTCAGAGCTTTCCAAGCTTTAATGGAAGATTTGCAAATGCTCAGGGAAAGCTTTGTGTCCTTAGGATAGATACAGTTTTTGCAACCATCAAGAGGAAAATGAGTGACTTACCAAAGCCAGTTGTTTGATATGGTTGCTCACTGCATTAAGAATGACGAGAAATGATTGGATTGCTTAAAAACAGGGGTTTTAATGGTAGATTGCATTCACTTCAGTGCCCTCAGGACGAGGAAACACTCTATGAATGCTTCTATTCCAGACATACAATAGGAACAAAATATGGTGGTACTGACTTTGGACAAAAAGGTAAATAAAAGTAGCTAGTGAAAAAAACCCACATTTGCAAAATACTTAGCAAATAATGTTTATGGGCTGCCAACAGTGAACACAAGTAATACAAAAAGGTGGCAGTAGAGGGAGGAAGGAGTTCAGGTGATTGGCTTGAAATCTCCAGAGGATTGGTGGTGACAAAGCTGATTCCCATGTAACCCCCTGACAACACAAAGTTACAGGTCTACAGATGATGTCAGATATGTAATTCCTGCAGGCTCACTGGAACATTTGTGTTGGTTTCAGTTGAAAACATTATCAATCAAAGTTTGAGGCCTCAGTGTCTTCACCCAAGATTCTGAACCAACTGAAATCTGAAGGAATTCAGTTGCTGACTTCAGACAAAAGTAAGAGGCCACAGTTCAAGTTCTATGATGTAATTAAAAACCAGAAAAAAAAATAAATTAAATAGGCTGATTAGGCTTTTATTAAACAAAGTTTCTCCTAAAAATGCAATCAGTGTTCAGTGCTTGATGAAATGAATGGGTCCTTCTGTCTCCTTGACATTTTTTAATAAGATGGAGATAACTGTGGAAATGTTCAGTGCTGAAAATTTTTGTTGCCTGTATAAGAAGTCCTCTGTCTTGCCATATTTTCTACATGCATTAATACTGCTATTCCTCTAGGAAGCAGAGCAGGTGCAGAGTCTTAATTTTATGTAGTTTTTAATTTTGTTGCCAGTGGGGATAAAGCAGAGGACTGGGAACTGGGAGAGGTAAATTATTCCATGCAAATTCTGGCTTTGAGAACTCACCATAACTTCCTAGACTGCACCATTCAAGTATAGATAATCCCTTAGAGTCTCACAGCTGTATTTGCTCTTTTACAAATGTGTGTGCCTTGGTTTAAAGGCACAGGGAAGAGGATACCCTTGAGGGCAATAATTGCATGTGGTGTAGCAAAGGGATGCTCTGCATTCTGTTGTGTGGTTGCACTGGCAGTGGCTCGCTGAGTAAGCCTGTAACCATAAACCAGGAGAACACGAGCTCACCCAGCTGCACCCCTTCCTGAACAGAGGCCGTCCAGGATTTCTTTGTACACGACTGTGTTGGGCAATACAGACAAACCCAGGAGATGAGTGCTCCCAGCCCAGCACGCAGGGGTTGCCTAAGAGACTATTTGATGTTGCTTGTGGCACAGCAAATTAACAAGTTGAAACAGAAGTTGAGAGGCAGAGCCCCGTAAAGGTCTGAAGGAAGAGTGCTCGGGAAGGTTTGTCCAACGAAGAGTTTGGGGCTGCAGCCAGGTCCCATCTTATTTTTCTACAGTTCAGGGAAACAACAAACCTCCCCAGCAGCAGCGTGAAGGAGAAACTTCACTATAGAGCAGAAGGCAACTGAGGTTAGGCTTGTAGATTAAACCTCACTGGCTTCTCCTAAGCAGTCAAAAAGCTTGCAGCTATTTGTTGTTTTGAGCACTATTCCCCCTTATTTTTCTAGGTCTGTCCTTAAAGATATTAGTTCATTCAATTTCTCTTGAAGATTTATGTTCTTAAATATATTGTCCCTTCAGTTTCACACCTTCCTGCTATTACTAATTGGGTGGAGTAGGATTTGCAGGAGTAAGGATAGTCTTCCCTTAATTTTTTTGCACTCCTTGGGGAAGGCATCATATTGCATAATGGTGCAAACAAAATAATTCAACAAGAATAATACATGTCGAAACTAGAAATGCCGAGTTATTACTTTATATAAACTATTGCAATTATTCCTGTTGAGTTGACAGCAGATCACCTTTTCTTCCTTCCTTGACAGTTATCCAAATGCAACAACAAAATGTTCTGATTAGGAAATGCAATGATTTATAATTTAATTTTTCTACTGAAACAGAACATGAATGGTGAGGCTTCTCTCCAGCAGTGTCTGTTATTGAGAATTGAAATAAATAGGCCATTATGAAGCACGGCTTGGTGATTCCAGGCTCAGACTGAGGGCTCCACTGATCTTTCAATAGCTTTTATTGGTTTAGTTCATGTACCCATTGAAATATTACAGTTCATATGGTTAGAAAAGTCAGGAAGAAGTAAGGTGGGAGACCTGCATTTCACAGGAAACAGTACTTGGTTTTTAAAATAGACCAATCTTTGATCTCACTTGCAAATTACTGTTTTTCAAATCTGAAGTGTGATGCCCACAGCATTAAAAAAAAACGGGTTTTGCTTGGCATTCCCGAAATGCCAAGCACTCACCTGTCTCTGCCATCTGCATAAGGGTTAGGAGCTCCTGTGGAAGCCACCATCCCACTTGGAGTAGGGAGAGGAGCTGACGTGTTTCACTGCCTGATGACAGCTACACCATCTGTGAAACCCCCAGCTCTGAGGGAGTCTTGTTCTCACAGAAAAGCGGCACAAGTAATTGTGAGGTTTTTTTATGCTGAAACTGGGGGCTTTTTTTAAACTTAAAAGTACCCATGAAATACTTTGTTTTGCTTTGAAGGTTTTATCGTTTATTAAATGCAAATAAAATCTGGAATGTTCATTTAATTCAGATTTTTTTTTTTTTTTACTTTTTTGGTATCTGGTATCAAAAAACAGATATTCTTAATCCAAAATACCTGATGAGCTAACATCAACTGACATGTATCTGACGTACATTCATTGCTCTGATGTTGAATTATTTTAGCAAATCAAAAATTTGACAGAAAAATTACTCATAGTTTTGGGCACTATGAGAGATCTGTTTTGTGGGCCTTTCTAGCCAGTGCATGACTCCTACCTTTTCAAAGGAAAAAGGATCTTAAAGGAAGGAAGGAGGCTCTACCAAGATCCCAGGTGTGGACAGACCCATTCAGAAGGATGATATAGGGGATTTGCTACATTTACAAGGATTTCCCTCTGGTTTCCTTCTTTTAAGGAGCAATGTTGTTCCCTGCTCAGTGAGCTCCATTCCTCATTCAAACACTCCTCTAGGCTGAGTAAGGCTGAGGAAGCACATGAAGCTGTTACTCAGCAATTGTGTTACTCAGACCATCCATCTCTTGTTAGTTTAACTCCCCCCCGAACATACAATAACCAGTGGGAGAACAGTCTGTTCCATTAATAGAGACAGTGAGCCTTTGGCTGCTACAGGTTTGTATCATGACAGTGACAGCCAATGAGTTCGACCTCATCCAATAACGTGATCCTGGTAAAAATTAATTCTTTATGCCCTTTACCTATATTTTAATTGAATACTGAGCAAAAAAAATCCCGTAAGAGAAGGGTTTGGAGAGATCTGAATACCCTATTGGATACGTTTCTTAGATGTGCCTACATGAGGTGGTAATAATCCCAATGTCTATTTTGATATTTCTTCTCCTATTAAAGAAAAAACTGGCATTAACAGATGCCTCTTTTTTAGTTGCTTTCCATTAGGGATTTGCATCTTCACTCTTATAACCAGTTACTGCTTACAGGATCATTAGTCTTTGGCTGGAGCAATGATGAATATTTTCCTTAAGTGTGACATGTAATCCAGTAACGTTCCCTTCTTTGAGTTATTTCAGAGGCTTAAATAAATTAGGTGTCTGCCCAGGGTGCCCTGCCCTTTGGCCTGTGACATCATTAATCAAAATAGCTTTCAATTGGTTACAGTGGGACTTGGGCGCCCATTAACCCCTCGGTGGCTGACCCAGAGATTCCTGCTGGGAGGTTCAGTGTTTACCTTCAAGCACTGTGGTGCTCTTGGGCACACAATCCCCCTGTGCAGCCCTACACCTGGCAGTGTGCAACTGGAATCCCTAAGCATGGCACTTCTCAATGCCCATATGGGCTTGTATTGCTTGATAGTAACTTAGCTGCTCTGTGTGATTTTTTTTTTAAGAAGCGTAAACAACGTTCAGACCATGCAGTAAAGCTCCTGAAAATTTCAGGCAGACTCTTTTCAGGTGTTATAGAGGGCAATAGTTTGAATTTTCAGGGAGAAATTTTCTCTCTCTCTGTATATATATATGTGTGTGTGTGTGTGTGTGTGCGTGTTAAATATGTATTACATATATAAAATGTAGAAATTGGTATGTAGATATAAAACCCATAAGTGCATATTACCTAGTAATGCTTTCTGTAAGTGGATGGAATATCAAAATTTGACACTCAGACATCTAAACTTTTTTTCACTTCTGCACCAGTCAGCATTTTAATTTATTCCCTTGGTGCTTGGACTAAAACCTACACAGGGATGGTAATTTTCCTAACAGACTATTTACTTCTCAAACAATTTTATTTTTCCCTTTTCAGCTCAACTGTGGTTTCCAACCTGTGCTTCTGGCTGGCTATGAAGATGGATCAGTTGTCCTCTGGAATGTGTCAATGGGAAAAGTATTGAGCCAACTTGTTTGCCACCAGGAGCCAGTGATGAGCCTTGACTTTGACTCGGAGAAGGCCAGGGGGATCTCAGGCTCGTCTGAAAAGGTGCTTAGCATCTGGAGCCTCAATGAGCAACAGAACCTCCAGGTCAGGATCACTGGCCCTCTAGTGTCATTTATCCCACTTTGCACTAACAGTTTGATAGACAAAAAAAATATTTAGTCATGAAGAGGAGTTGTTGCAGATCTCTAGCTAATTAATCACAGACTGGTTAGAATGTCTGTGCTATGTGACTAGACTTAGCTAAAGATGGTGAGGATTTAAAAAAAAAAGAAAAAACCCCTCTCACATGTTTCTGGTTTTACCAAAGTTGCAACAGGCACACAGGCCTAGCATTACTCAAGCCATTGCCTCTGTATCTTCATTTATCACATTAGTAGTATCCAGCTCTCAGAATGTCCTAAACATTATAAATGAGTTATAAAAATGAGAAACAAAGGATTGCTTTTCCAAAGGTTCTGCTTGAATGGCTAGAGCGAGCTTTCCTCTGTGGGAAAGACAGAAGTATCCCATTAAGTACTTCACAAACAGAAAGAATAGGAGTAGCCCAGCTAGCACCAAGAGGACATGAGGTTTAGGCAACCAGCTTCTTTTGGCACCTACAGAGCCCAGTTGGAGACACAAAATCAGGCAATTGGCTGCCCCAGTTTGTGTCTGAGCTACTGCACAGACACAAACCATGAGTGGCTGGGTTGGAAGGAGGTTGTGTAATCCCCAGCTCAGGCTGTGCTAGGGAGTGGCCAGAAATACTGCCTTCATCTAGACAACCTCAGCAAGTGTTCCAACAGTGCCAAGGGGTTAAGCAGGATCTGGAAATGTAGGTGTGGAAATAAAGTGCAAAAACGCTCATGAAAATTAAAGTGGCCCGTGCATAGCCTCTCCACTGCTGAGTGCTTTAACCTTTTTAAAGTGGCAGTGGTCTCATGAACAATGGAGGGGGCCTGAACCAGCCCCTGTGTGCCCATGTCATCCTTGAGAAGAGAGCAGCTGGATACACCAGTTCATTGGAGAACAATAATTGCTGTTCCACCTTGCAGCTTTTATGGAGATTTTTTTTTAGTAGTACAGCAAGTTAGTGCTGTTCTCTGAATGGTGCTACAGGAAAAGTACATGCTGGGACATCCAGGGGTGACTCGTCACCTGGGGGACACTGTGAAGGTGTGGAATCTATGAGGCATCACCACAGCACCTGCATTTCTGGGATGGCAGGGCACTAGATGTGTGTGGTGCAAACACATCCAATTGAGGTGAAGTTTGGAGGACATGGCATTCACTGAGGAGGGTCTGGATGTTAATAAACAATTCAACATGAAGTGAAAGAGGCACTCCAGACCTGGACGAGTATTGAAGGTCTTCTAAGCCACAAGTCACAGTGGTCATGGTTTGGGTTTGTTGGGCTTTTGGTCATGTTTGCCCTCCCACTGCCCAGCCTTCCCCTGCTTGTCACCATCTGCACCAGGTGTCCTTAGGGAAGTGGAAGGAAGGTGAGAATCCCAGTAAGAAACTTGGTATTGAGACTCATTCTCTAAGGTCAATGTGACAGAAATCTGACATCATGACAGGCTTCTTAAATTTTCAAATACCCTGGTGGTGGAGAGAAAGCTGTCCTTTCATATTAATCATAGCATAACTTTTTTTCCTAAATTCAAAGAAAATATTGTTCTTTACAGCACATTTCAGTTAGGAGTTAACCGTATGCAGGGCTACAGGTACAACTTATGGGAAAAACAGTTGTTCACCTGAGATATTCCAGGTATTGTTTTTTACAAGGTGTTCCCATTCCCAGGAGATGTAGGATCTCTTCTTCCTCAGAAGAAATTTAAATGCTAAGTATTATAAGCTACAAGCAATGTTCCTGTGCTTCATGGGAGTATGAATGCCCTAATAAAATGCATCTTTCATATGAGCACTAGAGATTGTCAAGGACATAGATTAAGTTTTTTTCCACTATTGCATTAATAATATAAACCAGATGGGGATTTTTTTTTCCCTGACATTCCAGGTACCTGAGGTAATGGTGGATGTTGGAAAGCCACTCAGTGGCACATTATTTTTATTCTAAAAGGTTTTAATAAGTAACCATGGTGCACAGCTATCTGCCGTTGGAGAAGGAATGATGCAATGATGGTACTGCAGTTCTGTTTTAAGTGGCAGTGTTCCAGTGTGTCAATGAATAGATGATGAAGGTAACTGCAGAGTTTATTGCTATGGGGAAAGTTTGGTGTATTGTCTTCTATAGGAAAGTTGCTGAAATCATCACTGTCAGCAAATGACGTGATTGGTTATGAGCCTTCTGATTTGGATGAGATAGTGTAATTATGTGACGATGTTTGTGGTAGAATGTAGGAGGTAAACAGCTTCTGCAGGTGAATAAACAGCAGAACTAAGAAATCTGATAAGCACAGAGCTTCTTTACATATGACAAGAGAAAAAAATCCTATAAGCTGTAATGTAAGTTTTGTTGGTTTGGTTGCTGAGGCTTTCCCCCCAAATGCTGAAGCTTAGTCTGCTGCTATTTTGGCTATTTTCCTAATGAGCAGAGGGCTTAAAGACATGCTTTGGGTGTAGATGCAAGTGTCCTTGGTCAGGACTGGCTGAAAGCAGCTCACCTGTTTTTACTTCTTTGTTTTCTTAATTACAAGCTGGTTTTCTGGTTAGGAAATTCTGGTTGATATTTGCCTGCTGTAGTTAGTGACTTACTGTAGTAAGTCCCAGGATGGCACAAATCCTGGCATAGGATTTCACCTGGATGCACATATCTTGAGCAAGTTTCCTCCTTTGTGTTGCTTTTCTCTCTCGCTCTTGTATTTGCAGATCATGCACAAATGCCCACTGTTCCCTCATGTTCCATAGCCAAGAGGCATCACCATTACAGGCTTCCTTTTCAAGTTGTAGCTTGCTGAGGACATGCCATTTCTCCAGTCACCCTGATTTTGCTGTATGGATCTTGCCCACATAATTGACAGTAATGATGGAAGCACCACGCCCAGGATTGGTTATAGCCATTAGCTAATAATGCCAGTTACAGAGTAAGGCCCATCTTACATTTGCCAGGCTGGTGATGTAAGGAATAACTCCTTCCCTTGCCAGGACATTTACACCAACAAAAATTGCGCTGAGACCATGCTGCATTAGGCCAACCCTGGGGAGTTGGAACATATGTACTAACAAAAAGCACAGGTTTTACAGTAGCAGCCCCACAAAAAGGGCCCATACAGCCTCCTACTTCTCATTAAGGCTTGAGCAAAACTTGCTGTCCTCTGTGCTGAATTCATTGTAGACACATTCTTCGGGTCCTCTTTAAAAAAGGAATGTATAGAACATGTAAGAAGCATGTCAAGTTTCATTCAGCCTTTTGTCTTATCAAACTGCAAGCTTTGGTATTTTGTATTTGGTATATGGAAGCTTTGGTACAGGCTTAAGGAGACAGTGGCATTAACATGTCATTTTCAATTGTATTTATAAATAACAGCAGTTCAGGGCCATCTTTACAATCCAAAGGTGTTTTCGCCATTGTGACAGAAGCTGAGCTATTCCAATACACACACACACACACACACACACATACTTGTGTGCATATTCTGCACGGGTTTCAGAGGCTTTTTCTCTGTGCTTCAAGAGAAACTCATGTCAGTGAAGCAAAAACTTTTCTTTCCAGGGGCTAAGTCCTGTGCAGCCCCAGTGCCTTCTGAAGGAAGCCAAATGTCTCCCAGTTTAATTGTGCCCCTCAGAAACCTGTGCCCCAGTAGTCTCCAAACAGTAACAAAAGGCTTCCAAGACTGAAATCAATAACTTGGCCATAATCCCCTCCTTGGATTTGGTGTAAATAGAAGTCTCTTGGGAAGGAGTACTAGAAATACAGATTTCCTGACGCTGTAACCCAATTCCTGGAAGCATTCCTTTCTCAGGACTGAGGTAAATGCTATAACAGCTTATTGAGGGGTTTGTGAAGGGCCACAGTCGTAGAAGTAGTAGTGAGTAGTAGAAGGTAGCTTAAACATCAGCTCAGAAGAGTCTCAGCCTGGGAATATTGCAAAAGCAGGGAAAATAGATGGCCTTAGCTCTGAACATTGCAGCTCATACAAGAATAGCTGGAAGAAAAGGGCAAAGCTGTATAGTCTGGTGCTAAAAAGATCTTAACTCAAAGCTTCACTTGTGACAGAATATATATATAGCTTTAAATGAAAAATAAACTCAAAACATACAAGGGATGGGTTTATTTTATGAGAATTGCTCTGGAGATGGGAGGCTCAAGTTCAGGTGTTTTCTGTCTCAATCGTTCTCACTAAGCACCATCCACCATGTGGTGAAAAGCTCCAGGCTCTCCCTGTGTGACACTGGTGTGTTGGGTGGGCACTACACCTGCTCTCAAAAGTTTCCTTTTGCTTCTGTTTTGAACAATTAGAACTCATCTGTAACTTTTCCACACAGGTTTACAAAACACACAAACTTGTCAATGCTGGCATATCTGATATCACCATCCGTCCAGACAAGAAGATTTTGGCAACAGCAGGGTGGGATCATCGCATCAGGATCTTTGGCTGGAAAAAGCTGAAGCCCTTGGCAGTGCTGGATTATCACACAGGAACCGTCCACTGCGTGTCCTTCTCAGATCACAGCAACCCCCAGGAGAGACTGCTGGCAGCTGGCTCGAAAGATCAGCGCATCAGTGTCTGGTCAATATATGCTCAGACGTGACATGTTCTGCACTGCCATGGACTAGGAAAACAGGACTGGGCAAGCAGTTCCTAACTCTGTAATTCAAACATGGATGTGGGGAAGTGGTAGTATCTGTCTCCAGGATCAAGTGAGAGTCTAAGGTTAATTCTTAAGCTGCTTGTTTAAGCTCTAAGTTTTGTCTTCCAGAGAGGGAAGTGGACTTTTAAAATTCATAACAAGCAGAACACGGCCAGTCACAAAGAAAGAACCCAGAAGTTGCTTTGGGTTCTTCTACAGGTTTTGCAACAGCTTTCTTTGGCAGGTTGCTGACATAACTTGGGCCAGTATCTTTTGTAAAAAAGGACTGGAATCCCTCAAACAGTGGTGGGGGCAGAATACATCTGTTTGTAAGTCATTTATGTATCCAAGAATCTGAATCAGTGTAAAATACCACTTTCTTGAAAATTTATAGCCATTAAACCACCTCCAGTGGTTTCTCATTGTCAGTTACTTTTTCTTCCCCCTAACTGAAAGGCTATCAGAACACCCTTGATTTGTTCACACTTCTGTCAGTTTCTAACTTAAACCAACAGCCAGGAATGTGACTAGGGATGGCCTTTGGCATTTATGAATTTCATTATGTCTCCTGTCACCTCAAGCCTCACAATTAATCACAAGAAAGAAAGGGAAAAAATCTTCCCCTGCACTGCACTGCAAAGCTATGTAAAGCCTTTTTCAGAGCCAGTGCTAAATCCTTTCCATAGACTGATGAGCTGAAGGATTTAAACTCGGCAATCCAATTAGCGCCCTTCTCCTTGGAGAGTTATGGGTAAGTTTCAGCATGGCAATTCTGGGATTCAGCTGCACAACTTCCATTAACATTTAGGGGAATTGGATGGGTAAATCCTTATCCACAATGTGAATGGCTCTATTAACTTGTCATTTCTTCAGTTGTGGAAGCTGAAATTCATTCATGAAGGTTTTTATTGTTTGACTCATGAGGCAATATTTGCATTCTTCTAACATATATTAGACACACACCAGTGTGCTCAGAGCCAGGGTACTGCTGGATTTGGTCACAAAGCTGCAGTGACAACTGTGTCCAGGCGGTGCACTGTTGTTACTTTATTGGAAATAATTGTTTCTGCTCTGTAAAGAGGTGAAAATCAAAGAAAAAGTGACCAAAAGGGAACAGCAACATCAATGACTTTAAAAATTATTTCAGGAAAAACACACATGCAAATTAAAGTCTGGGTCTGTTATCCAGCTGTGCCTTGCAGGCAGGGAATACTGCTGGACTGAAAGCCTCAAGCACCCAGCCTGACGTTCTTTACATTAAAACCCACAATCAGATACTGTTGCTAGGCTTTTCTAAATAAAACGTGGCCTTACACATTTTAGAGTGTGAGGACACTTTAAATAATGCATTTCTTTGATTATTTCTGTACTATTCAGTAACTGCATGGAGGATCACATTGCAGTTGAAAGTTAAAGCCTAATTTTGAGTGATCCCGAGTCAAGGGAAGGTGATGGTGTTCATTACATCTACCAGGCAGAGTTGCACATCTCCACCCATCATCCACCTCCCACACAGAAGAAGAGCTGCCCCCACTGTACAAGCAGCTCCAGCCACAGCCTCGTGGTATGAGATGGGGTCATTCTCCACAAACCTGATACTGGAAGAAACCTTTTCCTTTGTTCTTTTTCCCCTTTCTTAAAGTAGGTCAGAATTGACATAAAGAAACAATGAAAGAAATGAATGGAGAAAGCGTTGCTGTGCATGGTCCAGGGACCTGGCCTAGGGAATTTGCACAGAGCTTTCCTTTTGCCTGTGCTGTCTGGTACTACACTGCACATGTGGCCTAGAAGGTGCAAGCATTCCTCTTCTCCATGGCAGCAAACAGCAGCCTGCACTGTTGGGCAATTTCCACAGAATGAGCTGTAGGTTTAATGCTCATCCAGGAAAGGAAATCCAGGACTCACTCATCTTGGACAAATGGTTAGTGTAGGAAACAATTTTTGATGCCAATATTCTGGCATTGGCACAGTGGCACCCCTCTGGAAAGAAAGGGTTAATACCCCATGCCTTATTAAGAGCACTATTAGATCGGAGCCTGAAAGTTAGGCACTCTGGAATATATTTTCTCTGAAAATTGCCATTGACTGTCAACATCTGTGTCTAAAGTAATCAGGGAGACTCATAAGAGATGTTTAAATCTATGAATGGGTCTTTTGGAAGATACTCTAAAGATTACTGAGTGCTTACATCTAACTTCCTGCCTTTTGCTAGGAGTTACATATTTATGTTTATCTCATTAGGTAGATTTAAAAACAAACTTAGTCATGCAAGTACAAATTAAAAATGAGGACATGAACTGCATCTCCCTAGTGGGCAGATACACAGGTGAGACTTTCATCAGCTTCATGAGCAAGGACACAGGTTGTAGTCCTATGTGTCCCATTAACAAAGCACTATCCATGCCATACTTTGTCACATTACAGTTAATTCATTAACACTTTATATCATTACTGATTTTATTTAAACACCCAGTAAACAGCTTTTTCTTTCACATTATAGTTTCCTTGAAATGAGCAACCAGACTACGCTAGTTTGATTTAGAGTTGAGCCTAAATGCCATAGTTTGATTGTGAATTACAGTCTCCAAGAGTTTATTTGCTTAAGGAACTAACCTGGACTTCCCCAAAGAAGAATGGTTTCCAACAGGAAGGACAGTCTGTATCACTACAGACTGAAAACCACAGTTGTCTGATTATAACTATAACTGTAAAATACAGTTGTCTGATTGCATCTAAGAAATTCACCTTTTTTAAAACAAAAAAGTAATTTAAAGCTCTTTACAATTGTGCCATGAGCATGGTTGTCACTCAGGATTTCTGCTGACTTGCTAGCAGAAGGTTGTGAGCGAAGAGCCACCTTAAGGTGCTGGAGTTAGCTCTGAAATCTCACCTGCCAGAAAGGAACAGGGCTAGCCTATACCTGGCCTAGAGGATTCAGGAGTGAAGGTGATGACAGCTAAATTATTACAAAAGGCTTCCTCCCAAGAATCACCGTCTTTGGCACTGTGAGAGGGAAGAAAGCAACCGGCATTCGTAAAGTAATGGAAATAAATCCCAAACACCAACATTTGTGCAGCAATTACATGGAATATTTATCACCACTGGAATGAATGGTGATCTCTGACCCTCTAACATTATTTGCAAATGAATCCATTAGTTACAACTGCTTTCTCTTATCAGTACATGAGCCATAAAGCACTGCACTCCTTAGTGTAGATGAGCAAGGGAAGAGGAGATTAATTGTGTTTGTAGTAATGAGTGAAAAAGGAAGTAGGCTGGGGGCATGCAATGAGACAGTTGTTAAATTTAGTCCTTTAGAATGCAATTGCTACAGCAAGCCAAAAAATAACTCTGCAGCTTGACTTGGACTGTTGCAAAGGTTTGAGTTGAAAAGAGCAGATTTTTATAGTTAAGTCAATACTGGCTTCTGGACTGCTTTTGTTTTTAGCATATTTAAGATGCATCTACAAAGCCAACTTACAAATTAATAAATCTTTCCTTTAATTCAGTCTGTCAAGAACAAAGATAGAACACTGACTACTGCAGGAGCCATGTTAGTGATGTAAACCAAAGGACTGGGGATTAAACAAGGATTACTGAGCTCTAAATCAATGTGTTTCCTTTTCTGGCTGTGTGTCTGTGGTGTGAAAGTATGGATCATTACATAAAACATGGCACATGACTGCCTGGATTAATACTAGACAATGTTATGGCAGTGCTGAGACACAAAGTGTGATGTTCAAGCATGACCATTGTGCTACCAAGAAAGTGACAGCCATGGCTAAGGAAGAAGGCAGGGGGGTTTCTGCTGCTGTGTAGTATTCTGAAATTCCGGCCTGCGTCCTCCTACTACAGTTTTTCCAAGTAAACTTGGCTGTGTTTGTCTATGTCCTGCTCTTCTGAGGTATGGTGGAGGTTTCTTTTATAATGTGAAGAAAGCTATCTAGAATTAAGATCATTCTGGGGGTGCTTGGCAATTCATGTAAAGAACTCACAGTATCAGTTAAATGAAAATATAATCTCTCCATTGTGAAAGTTTTGCTCACTTGATTAACGGTATGAACTATATCTGTACATCCTATCAGCAGTGCTGTGTACTGCTTTATTCTGACCTCAGAGGAATTTGATTTGCAGTTCGGTTTGTAAGAGGAGAAGAAAGAGAAGGGGTTAAATTGAAGCAAAGAAGCAACTTGTCTCTCTGAGTCAGGTGATATGAAGATTGTGGAAAGTATGAAGGGCCTTGGAGCAAACCACCAGCAGTGGCCAGATTCTTTATGGGAAAAGGACCAGGATGGCAGGAAGAGTACCTGGTGGAACCATACAGTGATAGGTCTGGCTTCTAAAACTCACACACCAGCTCATTTCAGTCTCAGACGTATTTGCTTTTACTTCCCCAGCATCCTTTTTTAAAGGTATTGGTACACTAGGAAATCCTGTAGACTACAGTGTACACCTCTAAATACGCCTGTGTTCAAGCAGAGGAGAGAGTACTCTGCCATGAAGAGTCACAAAACCAGGAGCTGCAGTGCCACATGGGATAGCAGCAGGAGGGACTGAGGTCCTGAAGTAGCTGGAGAAGAACCATCCCAGAGTATGAACTACCTCCTTACAGGAGATTGATTGAGCCTGATTATATCCAGAGCAGTGAATCCAGTGTGGATGTTCTAATGCTGAGCCATTATTCTGCCTCTTAGCTCTGGCATCTCACACATGCAAGTGCACATTTCCCAGGCACCCAAGGCACTGCTTGCTTTAAACATATTCTGACACAGGTAAGAAGAGGTGGGTGAGCTGGGTCTGTGTAATAACTTTAAACATGACAGAGAATGTGGCCATGGCATTTGTCCTGATGGTAATCTAAAAAATTGCTGATACGAAATCCCAGTGATTCATGGATACATTGTGTTCATGGAAAAGCATCTCGGCTGCTCTTAACACTTAGAGTAAGTATTTTCTGTTCAGATTTTTTTTCCTCAGATATTTTGATGGCATGCAGACTTGGCATCCCGCTAAATAGAGACATTGAGTCTTTATAGTTTTATCTCTTGAGCCCATCTGGTTTGAAGTAGTTGACAACAAGCAGGAAGGGAATAGAATGAAAGACCCACTTCATGTTTGCTGAAATAAAAGAAATGTGTAAGGCCGTGCTCAAATAGAACCAGCCCGGGAGAAGGGCTGCTGCCTCTCCCCACCCCTCTTCTGCCCTTTGCAGATGACTGGAACTGCAGGCTTTGCCTGCAGCCCCTCCACTCAGGAGCTCACACCCCAGACAAAAGGCAGCTGAAGCAGCCACACCAGAGCACCCAGAGAAGGGGAACCATCCACCCCCTGGAATGAGGAATAATGAGTGCATGAAGCAAGTGGAGTAACAAAGCAAACACAAATGCTGAGCCCCTGCCCATCATCCAAGCTAAAACCACTGACAAAACAGTGCAAATACTTCGTACTAAGGTGCTTCTCTAAGTTTTACATGTTGTTTATTCGGTTTTCCACTCCCTTTTTGTGATTTAAAGCCCAAGGACATCAGTCTGAGTCCCTGGGCACCTGTGCAGTCACTCCTGTGCACTCCAAACACAGCAGTAGCACCCGAGGTGTCCTGCTCTGCCCACTGAAGCACACACTGGTTGGTTACCAGACAGAGCTTCAGGGAGAATGAGTACACTCCAGGAAAACATTCCCTTTCCTTCTCCATCTCCCAGTGACCACTAAGAGCTGTTCACAGAGCTATAGAACCCAGGCTGGAGAGGATGTTACAGGCCTCGCAGTGCCATGCATGACACACAATCCCTTCCCAGAGGGGAGGGGAGGCTGCCCTTTGTCAGCTCCAGTCGCTCTGGGAGATGGAAGCTGCTCTACAGCCTGGCAGGATGGCACAACATGTAGTAGCGAGCCTTGAAAATGTGTATGGTCTCTTCTTTCTATGCTTCTCCATCTCCTTATTGAATTAGGTACTAAATGTGACTTTTCTGGCTCTTATTCTTAATCACTTTGTTACTAGTTCAAATTTATAATTTTAACCTAAATAGAAGTGAGTGATTTATTGTAATTATTTTGTATAGGCTGCTCTTAATAAACTTTTTTTAAAAATCTGGAAAAACATTTAATTTCCCATACGGAAAGAACACATTTATCATACTTTACTTGGATATACTTGGCCAACTATTGCACATATATGCAAAACATATGTGACAAATTCAAGGCTGAATTTCATAAAACAGAAATGCTATGAAATGTGATATAATAAATATATTACACAGACATATGTGGCCAATTTATAAAACTATGGTATCTTTGGTAAATTTATAATAGGTCATTTCTATTAATGGGGGGAATGAGTGCAGCTTTTTCTGGCATATGCAACACAGATAGTACTTTATACAACCCTCCTGAAGGACAGTGGGCCTTTGGAGAGCAAACTTGTACATGTACATACATCATATATGTGGGACATGTCTGTATTTTTCAAAATTAATGTATCTCTTCAACTAGCTCTTCCTTTTTGCATTGATTGTTTGTGCAACATACTGGGCAGGAAAAAAGTATGAAATACTATTCCTTGAGATTTGCAAACCTCTGATACACTATCTAGATTCCCACCGACAATGGGTGTCTCACTGTAACAGAGAGCATATTTTACATGCACATACTGTGCTCATGATAATGGCAATAAATATAAATCTTTGGGTACAGACGCTTTCACCTGGTTTTGTCAAACACCTGTGTAAATTATATATCTTACCAATCAATTGAATTGGAATGACTAAATGAAGAACAAAATGCATACGTTTAGAAAAATGTTGCATTCATATACAAGTAGTGGCCTCTACACTCGTAGACTAGACTCTTAATAACACCAGCTTAGAGCAACGGCTGAGCCAGTGCTGGCTGAGTATCCTCAAATTGTAACTCACAGGTGACTGCCCCTCCTTACTTATGCCAGCAGTGTTTTAAAGACCAAATCTTTGCTTTAAACCCCAAATCTCTATTTTCCTCCCAGACTGCGTATTTCCCAGCTCCGGAAGATGAAGCTCTTCTCGTTTTCCGTGTGTGCAGGGTCCACCGCGTGCCATGCCCGGCTCTTCCCTCTGGAGGGAGCCGGCTCTTCAGGCAGGGCAGGCCCGGGTGCGCGCAGCATCTTCCTCCTCTTCCTCCTCCTCCACCGCGGCCGCGGGGCAGCGATACCTGCGGGCACCCCCCGAGGTGACCCTCGCGGCACATTGGTGGTGTCCCTGCGCACACCGGCAGTTCCACACAAATGGTGGCTCTGGCCGAAGCACCCGCGGTCTCAACGCGCTACAGCAAAACTCACGTTTGGTTTCAACCCATCAGGAAATCCAACAACATAAGACAAAGCACAAAGAACCAGCACATGTATGTGCACACACATGCTCTTCCCCCACCCTCCAGCCCAGCCGTGTTCAACAGGCTCACCGGCAGCTTTTTGAGCTCTTTGGCTGATGGTGCTGAAACCTGCTTTGCAGGTACTGCTGCGTTTGCTCTTCCAGCCTACTCCGGCAACAGGGCTCAGCTTCCACTCCCAACCCTAACCCGTAGGTGCCTGACGTGTTTCCAGTGACTACAGTGATCGCTTTACCTCGCAAGGCAGAACGTTACATAGCATGAGTGAAGCTGCTTTTCTTATTCCTTGCAGTCCAGATCAAGGTGCGACTGCCCCTCAGTGAGGGATCCAGAATCACAGGCTGAAACCCACTTGCTGGAGAGAAGGAGGAGTGTTTGGGAGGAAAGACAGTGCCTCAGCTGAGGTGGCTTTCAGCCATGTAGCCCCACTAGCCCTGGCTACTTGTAGGGATGCACTGGAAGCTCGTTGCTCATGGGAGACCCACACTGTCTCCCAGCAGCCTGCAGAATACCTTTCTAAGCTTACTACAGTCCTCGGGTCATTCTCCACCCTGCAAGCCATTATTACGCATACTGTAGAAGGAACGAAGCCAAAGCAGTTGCTCCCCTGGCCATGGCCATATGTATGTGTGCTTGACACTGACTGAAGAAATGCAAACACCTCAGGATGCTGAGAGGTATCTGCTGGGGACTACCTGCACAGTTCCAGCCAAAGAACTCCTGAAGAGGAGGAAAGACTAAAGAGAACATCTATGAAATGTGTAAAGAGTGTGCATGAACACCACAAACATACAGGAGTCTCATCCCCGTGCTCCTATCCTACACTGAATTTAGTCAGATCCATTAGCAAGGAAAGAATAAAATCAACAGCAAAAAGCCATTTCTGAAAACTGGAGCGATCCCCATTGTTTGGGTTAAGAGATTAAGCAAAGGCTGCCCCTGTTTCGCCTGCATGTGCCTAATCCTGGATTTATCCACTGAGCTAAGTGATGTGGTTTTCAGACCTCAGAAGCAATCAGTAAACTCAGCCTGTACCTCTGGAAAACAGAGTTATATGGCTAATTTATTCTCTAGCCCTGTTTGGAAGAGACAAAGACAGCTTGTAATCTCCATGCTCAGGCCTGTTTTACAGCAGCTTTTAAATACACGGTGCTTCGTGTGACTTGAAGTGAGCACAAGTGGAAGTATTGCCTGGAAATGCTGCCACCTTCTTTCCTAGTGTGTGCTGTGGACCTTGGTGACAGCATGGACTCAGTGAAGTTTAACCGGGCATGTAATCAAATCATATAAAGTCATTTGTCAAATGAATCTACATGGCCTACACATAACATATCCTGACCAACTGGCTGACAGGTAATACAACAATAAAGTGCTACAGATTTTCTGTGATTTTCAAAAGGCTTCTACTAGTCAACGTGCAGCATTATGGGATTTTGTTTGTTTGAAGTAGGTTTTTTGTTGTGATAGAAAAATAATCTTTGCTTTCCAGATCTGTAACACTCCCACCCAGTGAGACAGACATAGCTATGGAAGGAGGGATACCAGTCAAAGCCCTGAGGAACCTTGATTTAAGGATTAAAACACGACATGAAATAGACTAACATGTTTCATGTGAACATATATAAGCACCTTGCATGTTGATGGCCTAAAAGCAAGGTTAGAAATAGTTCACAGTTCGGACTGTAGCCTTGACACAGCTGCATGGTCTCCATCCCATTCAGCCCCAGGACTTCTGTAGCAGTTCTTTAGCACAGAACACAGTCTGGTGATCCTGAGGGCCAACTGCCCACAGCCACAGCTTGAAGTTCTGTGATTTTCTCTTCTTCTAACAAACACAAAATTAAAATTCCTACAGTCAAGGCAAGGACCATGAGCCACTTTTGTTAAGGGCACAGTTTAGGCCTAGCATATTGGGTCATTCTATGTGTGTTTAAAGAAAACAGGTGCTTACCAATACAAACAGATCTGTTTTCACCTGGAACCCCACCTTGCAAACTGTTGTATTGTGATGGATACCCACAACCACGGGCACCTCCAGCAACCAGGGACAGAAGGGAAGGAGCAATCACCTATGGAGAGCCACTGTTTGCTCAGAGTGATCCCTCCTTATCTAAATGACCTCATTTTGTAGGGGAGGCTTAGACTTCAGAGCAGTCAAAATGACAAATATACACAAGTAATCAAACAAGAAATGAAGGAAAGAAAGAAGAGAGAAATATTTATAAATGTCACTGTCCAATGTCTTTTCAATTTAAATGAAATAAGATTATCTACATATATCTACAAATATCTACATGTATCTACACTGTTTGCAGATATGATTCTTTGGTTGTCTTCACTTTTTTTTCCTACGCGGCAACTATCAAGAAAAAAAAGTGTTTGTATAATCTTTGAAGGAAATAATAAATATAACAACTTCATTAAATGTTTGACCAAAGCTTTGGCACTAATCAGTTTACAGATAACAAATCATACTGAAAACTCTGAAATAACAGCGGCAAAGCAATAGCAATAGAGCACATTTGAGAGCCATTTCCCACTGACTAATAATAAGCACAAGGCTATTTTACATCAACCTTTCTGAGAACATTAATTATGGTTTAGTCAGACACTAAGAATCTCACAATTCACTGCAAATGTCAAATAAAATACATATTTCTTGCACAAGTCTTTTTTATGGATCCAGATATATTTTTTTAACAGAAAAAAAATTACATAAAATATTCATGGTAGCCTGTATCCCTTCTTAAACCTTTCCAAAACAGTTTTGGAAGCCCAAAGCCCACTGCCAGAGACAAAATAAACATTGCAATTAACACTGCCACCTGCACAAGGGAAAGAACATGTTTTAAAGGGGTTGTAATGAAAATGTACAAACATGGATGAATAGATGACTTTTTAAAAAATAACCCCCATCTTTTAATTGAGTCATGTGGAAGAATCAGAAAAGTGTTCATAATACTGTATACCAACACAGCTGAGGAACTGCTCAATACTTTCTCTGAACACAGAGGGACTGCCTTTGGTGATCATCTGACAAAAACGCAAGCCAGCTATTCAAACCACATCACTGGAGAAACTGTGATGAACAGGGTCATCTTTTTAACAGTAAGGAACGACTACTGAATGAAGATATTAAAAGGAAAAAGAAAAAAGTACTTACCAGCATTAAGAGAGAAGATGCAGCAAGCAGGTAGTGCAGAATAGGTGCTTTGGGACTACTGCAGTTTGGGTCAGCCAAATATAAGGGGTGAGCCAGTCTGAGAAAAAAAAACCCTGAAGTCCCTCTAAAAGGCACCTCCACAGGAGAGCATTCAAGAGCTTGGGAAAGGAGGCAGGAAGGCAGGACTGTATAAGGATGCCAGGGAAGCAGGTGAGAACACACAGCCTGAATTCTGAGGATATTCCACCACCCCCAGACTGGTTTTTAAACCTTTGCATCTATTGTTGGGAAACCAAGATGCAAACACAGCTGCGCGTGGCTGTGTTCTTGGCCACAGGCCCTTCTCAACAGTTCCAGAAAATGCTGCTATGTTTAAGGCACCTCAGTGAACCCCAAAACTTACGAGTGGGTCAGGGCTGGAGGAGAAGTGGGAAATTTGTTCTGGCAGTAAGGATTCAAAGCGTTCCCTTAAACTAAACTCTGCTTCCCCTAAGAATCTCCTCAAAGAACCACCTGAGCCAGCTGTGAATGAGGCCTCAGTGAGCCCCGGGTTGGGAGAGACTGACACCGACAAGTGCGGGACGACACACGGCTCACGGCCGGCCCCACAGCCTCTGCTCGGTGCTCACGTACAGATCCCGTGGGCAAGAAACACGCGTGGCACCGCCAACACCGGCAGTAACACCAAACCTCCATCAGAAGACCCGGTGGGCGACTATGAGGGAACAAGTCACTTCACCGCTGCCGCCTCCCCATCCACCCACCGCATCCCAGACGCCCAACGGTCCTTGGTGCCCAGCACGAACGTAGGCGCGGGGGAATAGGGAGATAAGGACATATGGCTTCATTTATCAAAGTGCAGCCGCGGGTCACACCGCAATGGAGCTCCCGGCACCGTCGCCCTCACGGCCCGCGCAGGGCAGGGCGCGGGGCGGGTCCGGCTGTCGATCAGATCTCGCTGGCCAATCAGCTCACTCGTAAGGCAGGAGGCGAGGGAAAGGCGGGAAGGCGGGGGCGGTGTCTCTCGTGCCGCCGGTCCGCCGTTACCGGGGCCCGTAGTCGTAGCCGGCGGGCGCCCCGGCCGGCGAGTACATGTTGGCGGCCGCCGCCGCTGCCGCTGCCGCCGCGTTCATGTGATGATGGTGGTGGTGGTGGTGGTGGTAGCTATGCCCGCGGATGCTGGGGAGGGGGTAGGGTGCGGGCCGGCTCTTCGCCCCCAAGTAGTGGTCATAGGCGGCGGCCGCCGNCGGGCTGGGCCGGCCGCCGCCCGCTCCGGACAGTGGCACCAGCCCGCCGCCTCCGCCCGGCAGCGCGGGGCTGAGCACGCGGGACATCAGCTGCTGGTGCGCGGCCTCGGCCTGGTGCAGCGCCGTCCCGCCCGCCTCCCGCTCGAACTCCCGCCGGCTCTCGGCAGCATCTGCGGGGGCAACAGCGTCAGTGCGGCCGCGCCCGCGGTACGCACATCCGAACACACGGGAAAGAGGCGCGCGAAGGGAAGAGCGGGGCTAAGAGCGGAGCGTGCGGCAGCGGCATGCGGCAGGAATGGGGCTGGCGGGACGGGACCTTCTGACTGCGATAAATGGAGCTGAGTTGACTGACAAGCTGGTACACGCCTGACATTTTTGCAATTGTGTAACACTAAACAAATACAGACTTCCCTTTATTCTGCAGGCCCGGAGTGCGTTGGAAGAAAAGCCTTCAGTTGTCTTTGCAGTTGTTTGCTCTGGGTAATAGAAAAGCAGTCAATGGGCAGAGGTGCTGTTCGACCTGACTGCAGCTCCTGAATGGAGTGGGTCGGCCCTAAGCGCGCGGCCGAGGTGCATTAAAAGGGCAATGCGAGAAGGAAACTGTGGCCAGCATTGCATCCCTACCTGAGCAGCTGAGTCTGTTGCCAAAAAGTCAAAAATGGTACTCTAAAGGCAAAGGGCAGTGTTTTTCAAAGCAGCAAAGTTTTTTAAGCATAACAACAGTAAGTGCTGTAGTTCAAGGAAGAATGAATTAGGCTATGAAGGTGTGGTTTTTTGTTTAAAAAATTGGTGGTAGCACAAAGCTCATTAGCAATGAGGCTGTGCACCAGTGTGGCGAGCAAGGCTAGCCTCAAGCAGGCATGCACAGGCTATGCAGGCCAACAGGACCTGGGTGATGGTCTGGCCTAGTCGTTGGGGGCTCTCACCTTTCTCTGTCCCATTCTGGTGGGCCGGAGAAGTGACTGGATTCCGGGATCTGGCAAAAGCGCTCATGAGAGGAAGAGCCCCTGGTCTGTGGTTCCTGGGCCTGGAAGAGGAAGGGGAGAAGTGACACAGAGCTGATGGTCCAACAGAATGAGCAGTTGGAGCATTGCCTCTGTGACCTGTGGCTGGCAAATGGGGCCCAATACAGTGTCCCCCTCCATGCAAACCTTGAGGAAATGTAAGCTGGGCAGATGCATGTGAAATAGGTTGAGTGGGGTGTAGCCATAATCAATAAAGGCATAGTCTTACCAGTCCTCAGGGTCGCAGTCTCTGAATCCCTTGGCAAAAGGGTTGCTGGCAATTTTCAACTGCGTGATCTGTAAGGAGAAGTGGCAAAATGTCTCAAAGCAGCACACAGGTCACCCTGGCCAAACAGCGAGTGTGTCCCTGAGCAGGCTTTGGGACTTTGCAATGCATGGTGTAATAGAGAGGGTCCAGGTGGCTGGTGGACCCAGGGTGTTCTCTACCACAGAGCACAAACATGTGCTTTCCCTCTGTTAGAAAATGCAGGATAATATGCTACCTAATATGAGTTCAAGGTGAAAGGACAGGCAGTCTGAGTCGGCTGCAAAAGCTGAGTAAATGCACTTGTACGAAAATGCCGCATTATATGGGTCACCACTGGAGCAGCTAAGACAAATCACTGGATAAATCATACTTATGTATTTATTTAATTCGCCGGGGAGAAGGCAGGACATTTTCTATATTTAAGCAAATCCACGGATAAAGTATGTGATTGTGAGTTTCCGGAATGGGTTGAAAAACAAACTTTAAGCCCCTCAGTGACAGTTCCAGCCTTAGAGGTCAAACTGATAGAAAGCAGGAGAGAAAGAGCAGCTGTCCGGAGCCATCAGGCAAATGCCAGCCGGGGAGGGACTCCAGAGCCCCTTAAAGGCACAGCCTTGCTCTGGCCTCGCCGCCTCCACCGGGGCGAGGTGCGGCCTGACCACAGCATCCCGGGAGAGACCTCAGGTCAATTTGCATGGAGCCACTGCAAAGGGTGACACTGCTGCCGGCTGCTCGGGGACAGCCCCGCGACACAGTCCCGGCCCGGGCGGCATCGGCGCGAAGCAAGGAGGTTCCGAGCAGCGTTGAAAAGCCCCCGCTATGAAATCGTATTTGCATTCGCTGCTGGGATTCCTGCTCTTTACATTACACTGATGCGATTTAAAGGAGCAATTGGATTAACTGCTGCCCAGAAATCCGCATCAGATTGGGGGCCGGGGGTGGGGGGGATGATGATGTGTGTGTTTTCTTTCGTTTTGTTTTGCTTTTAACATATAATTGTGTTCTGGAGAGGGACAGACAGCTACGAGCTTAAAGCAATAAAATCGCAGATTTATCCAAACAAATTGTGAGTGACATTTCGCAGCGGGAAGCCTGTAATTTCCCACTAGCCCCAGTCTCGGGTTTACACAGGTAATGAGGTCCCCCAGGTGCGGGGAAGCTGGCGATAGGGCTAGAGCCCACGTTGCTTCCTCGGCGTACACCGATGCAGCTCTGCACAGCTCCGCACAGCTCCCCGGCTATCGGGTTCCTCGCGCTGCCCGGGATGGGTTTAGCAGATGGGGAGGAGGAGGCGGGAATACCCCCAGCCACCCCCGCAGCCCGGTTTCCAACCCGGGAGCTGGACGAAGGGGCTGAGCTAGCGCCGAATGCACTCGCACCCATGGTACCTCCTGAGCGAACCCAAGCCCCTCTTTTGCTTGCCCCGAGCTCCTCTGCTGCCTCACCCGGTGATTCTGGTAGGCGGTCACTGCCGTGAAGCGCGTCTCCTCGAAGACGAAAGTTTTGAAGTTCTCCTCCGCGTACTTCTCGCTATCTTTCCGGGGGTCCACGTAGACCACGTGAAAACGCGGCTGGTATCTGTGCATGGAGTTCAAAATGATCTGAATGATAAAACGAGCAAGGAGACAATAACTGATCCAGGCGGAGCAAGGAGAGAGGAGAGCGCAGCCCCGGCCCTGCCGACTTCCCTGCCGGGGGCAGCCGCGTGTCTGCGGAAGAATCAGGGCGTAGAGTCCCCGGGGAGGGGCGCGAGCAGGGTAACCCCATGGGAATCACGGCGCGGGGAGATCCCACCCGGTGCAGCCCGGTGTTGGACATCTTCTCCCGAGAACACTTACATGCCCGTTGTCATCCAGCAAATTGTTGGTCAGTTTAAGCTTATCGAAGGAAACGATCTGCTTCATCCACTGCGCCCCTTTGGCCGGGGAGTCCGGGTGGTAATGGACTCTCCCGGGGGTGGCGGGGTCGGCTTTGCCGGCCACCAGCCAGGAGGAACTGTGGAAGGCGTACCTGCGGGAGGGGAAGGCACCCTCAGCCGCGGCCCGGGGGTTCCCGCCCGCGTCCCTGCAGCGGCGCCCCGAAGGGCTGCAGCACCCGCGGCCTCGCAGGACCCGGCTCGGGACGGTCCCCCCAGCCCACCGAGGGGGAAGCACCGCCTCTCCATCACTCCCCGCTTCCTACGGCCACGAGAGGAACGAGCTCTTTTCCGCAGCCAGAATTGCTGCGGTGGGGGGGATATAATATTTGATCAGGTCAGCGATGGAACAGTCGTGAGAGACGTCTGCAGGATGGAGGAAATTTATAGCTAGCCGTGTAGATTTGGGAGAGAAGGCACAAAGGCTCCCCCTTCCTCTAAAAAAATGGCTGAAAGAGAGCCCTCTATACAGTAATATTCTGGCTTTAAATGAAGAGTGGAAAGTTGTGTGTAGATTAATAGCAGGTTCAGAATTTAGCAACCTTGTTTCATTCTTTCAAAGTACATATTCGACAGTAACATTTAAAACAGAGAAACCAATCTTCTATACACGTGTTTACTTTAAAAGCCCGTGTTTGCACAGGGGGAATTAGACACCATTGGACTTGAGCAGAAACATTACTTTTTAAAGATATACTCAATTGGATGTTATATATCCTACTTCCCTTGACAAGCAAACATTTCTAGGACGCCCTGAGAATTTGGATATCTGTCTAAATATTTATATATCGAACCCTGCGATTCCTATGTGGGCTGCCTGCTCGGCGTCCTGATCTGAAGCTAAATACATAATGTGCCTTTCACTGTCTTAAAATTAAAGGGGCTCCAAACCAGACCGCATCGCTGCCTTGTGAATCGACAGTTTCCAAGGCCTTCCTACACTGCAGCTGGAAACAAGGGCAGGGTTTTGTGGCTTGGGTGGCTGGTGCCTTTCCGGAGCACAAAACCCACTCTCTTCACCCAAGCACCCAGCAAGCTCTCCAGCGGGCACAGCTCCGGGACACCTGCTGAGAGGCTACCGCACTCAAGGAGCACGGAAGGGATTTTTGTTAAGTGGCAAAGGGTGTTTGCCGATGGACACATGTAGCAGTGCGACAAGGAGAGTTTTCTGGGCAGGACAAGGCAGGTCCTGCCCTGTGCCCTGTGCCCTGTGGAAACCTATCCTTCTGCCTGGCCCCGGCCGCCTGCGGGCTTGGTGAAAAGGCTGAGGGGGCCCTGCGGTCCATGCAGCCGCTCCTGGACCCAGACTCGTTGCAAGAGTGCGAAAGAAACCCCAGGCCAGCCGCATCCCGTGTCCCCTCCGTCTCGCACCGACAGGTGTCACAAGCAGGAGCACATCCCCCAACCCCCGGAGGGCAGGAGCAGGGGGTGAGCAGCGACCCACAAACCCCTACGGCTCCAAGAACTGCAGGACAGGGTAGGTATTTGCTACTTGCCGGTATCGCTTGTCATCCACTGGAACAAAATCCATGAGGAGCATGTAGTCAGCCATAGGGTCCATCCCGAATATCTTCACCTGGAAGGTGGGGAACATGCGCCTGGCACAGAGAGGAGGGAGAGAAGTGCTAAGTTGAGGAGCAGCAGGGAGGCCCATGGGGCCAGCCCAGGTCCCTTCCCCTCTAGCTGCTCCGATACCCGCCCGGTTGTGATGACAAGCCCCGTCGCAGAAACCACTGTCCAGAGGAAGAGGTAGATATGCCCGAGCTGCGTGGGGAGAGTGGCTGCCGTGTTACCCAGCCCTCGGCAGCATCCCGAAAGGCGAGCCGGGGTGGTCCTGCCTCTCCCGCCGGCTCCGGGACCATTCGTGTCAGACACCTGAAATGTCCAATCGCGGTGGAACGGAGAGGTCAGGGGGAACAAGAGCATCCTCGGCCTTTGCTATGGGGAGATCAAGAAAAGAATTTCTTCCCCGTGGTTTCCCCATCATTTTAGCTGACCTGACTGGCGGCAAATGCAACACCCGAGCCCGGGACAGAACCTCGGGAGTCTCGGGCAGCCCGTGAGGCATCTAAAAACTCCTGCGAACGACACGAGGTGACCGAGTTCCCACTTGAGCAGCTTCTGTACCCACCAAACTGCGCCCGTTTGAAAACGGTGGTTACAGCAGCAGCGCGGTCTCTGGGGCCCGCGGGAGACCTCTCGCAGCCCAGAGGGGCAAACGCTTCGCCTCGCAAACGCTTCCCCGCGGCGGGGAAGGACTAGAGGGCAACTAGAGGGGATTATTCCAGAAAGCCCCGTCCCGGACCCACTAAATTGCGACAGGCCGGTCAGGCTCCCGGTCCCCGCACCTTTGCGGGACGGAAGGAGAGCGGAAAGGAGCCCAGGGCTCCCGAGAAGGGCAGATCATCCCCCGTGGCTGCTCTCCCCGGTTCCGCTCTGCGCAGGCCCCCGGGAACCCAAAGCTAAGCCGAAACGCGGATCGCTCAGGGAGAGCACGATTCGTTCAAGGGGCTTAAGGACAAATGTGATCGGCAGTGGGCTAGGGGAAGAGGCCCGGACAGCCCACCCGCCCCTCGCTCCTGCATCTGCACATAGCCGGGCCAGGGCCTGGCCCGCGGCTCCCCGGCGGGACACACCGAAGATGTGCCCTGGCGTCAGGGCTCATTATGGCTTCGTTTTGTTTTACAGAGTAGTGAACCAAGCAAGCGACGGTGGGCAATATGTCGAGAAAGGGGTTTGCAGACATTTAAAAACCGAAGTCCCAACCCCCGATCAAAGCCGGACACAGAGAGCCCCCCCGGCTCTTTCTCGGGGCGCACGGCCGGACCTGCTGTTGTGTGCCGCTGACCCCCTCTGAGGGGCGATGGGGCACACGCCTATGGCTCCGAGCTCTTCCAGAACGGGCCCAGCACTGCCAGGCTGCATCGGGATCGGGCGGCTGCGTCTCTCTCTGTAAGGCTTTAGCAAACTCTGGAGGACGTTTTCAGTCGCTCCCTCTGTCATTATTATTTTTAAACCTGTAAAAGCCCCTATTAGCTCAAATTCCGGTGTTTCTTGTTTTAAAACTTAGTTTTAAAACAAACAGCCTGAGATGATAAGACCCATCTAGACAAACAGCAGGGCCAGCCCAGGGGCGCTGGGAGAGAATAGGCTTTGCAGCGCCTTCCCCGAGCTTTTTCCTGCTGGTATTACCCCGTTTTCTCCTGGTTTTACTCGCCTGTCTGGAGATTCGACAGTGTCATAAAGTAAACGAAGAAAAGGGTGGGGGGAAAGCCCCCGATTCTGTCCGAATTGGTTAATTTCCGAAACCTTTTGAAGTGGGATATATGCAATCTTTTCGCTCTTCTGGGAGAGCTAAGAAAGCCAGATCGAAGAACTCCTGTTTGTAGAGAGCCTCCGCCTGGAGCCTGAAAGACCTTTTCCGCTAAGGAAAGCAACGCCGAGCCCGGCGCCGGGCTCAGGGGCCACGGCCGGAGACAGCGGACTGTGCGACCCGGCGCCGGGGCAGGTACCGTCTGCGGGAAATCCCGCAGCTCTCGCAACGCAGCGCCGGCTGCTTTCACACCGGGCACCACGGTGGTTGTTCTATTTTAGGAAATCTCTAATTTGATTAAAAAAAAAAAAAAAAAGCAAATGCGTACATGTTAATATGTTTCAATTTTTTTTTGCATCTTCGGGACCCTCAAAATCGCTGGCGGGAGAGTGGGAGCGCACGGCCGCGGTGACCGTTCTTGCCAGACCGTTCGGAGCGGAGACCGACCCTCTCCCCGGGCCATCCCGCGGCAGTCAGCCCCGGGGCGAACTGAGAGCAAGCAACGGGGGATTCCTTAATTTGTTTGTTTTTCTTTTCTCCCCGCCGCTGGATCGCTTTAAACCAAGTGAAGAGTCAGAATCTGGACAATTCGCAGCTCTGCCCGGAGCCTGGCGGGGAAAGCTTCGCAGCTCTGCCCGAGCCGCCGCGGCGCTTCCCGGGGATCTCCATTAAATGCAGTAACTAACAACTGTAATTGGGACTCCTCTTCCCCCGATATGTTTCGCTCGTTTCTAACACGATCGCATTAGCCGCTTTCTTTGTTCCCTGGGCGGGAGCGGGGTCCTGGCCCCGGAACCGCGCCGCGTCGACCGGAGCAGAGCCGAGAGGAGCCGGGCTCAGCCACGCTCGTTACTCGATAATCGGGAAATGCAACAGCCCTGGAATACGCTTCAAGGTGCAGAATTAGGGTCTGTTCGCGTCTCCGCCGGAAGGAAAAGATCTGCCCGTGCTAACAATGTATTTAGCAGGTTTTGCACGGCTTGTGTGTTCATTTTTTCTTTCCCCCGTCTCGTTGCTGTTTGCCCCGGGAGCACGCACTGTGCTCTGTAAACACGGATCGAAGTCCCGTGTAGGGTCACAGCCGAAGGCGCCCGGAGGAGCACAGCGCCCTTTCCAGCGGGAGTGGAACCCAGTGCCCTGCCTGCCGTCCCCCGCACGCCTTCCCCGTCAGCCCGCAGCAGCCGCGCGTTCTTCCGCAGCACCGAGGCCTTCGGGCCGCAAGAGCTCGCAGATTTCGCCCCAGGAGAAGCGCAAGGATCAAATGACGGCGACCGCTGGGCCGGGCCGCTCCGCGACTCGCCCTTGGGCAGCTTCAATGTCCCCCCACAAACTGTGAATTCAACCGCTCACGGCCGGACTCTACCCCCGACTGGCCTGGGTGCCCGGGTCTGGAGGGAGCGGCTGGAGAGCCGGGGCCTCTCGGGAGCTCCACACTGACCTGCCTGCCTTGGTGACGATCATCTCGGTGCCCAGCTGGTTGAACTCGTCCCACAGCGCCTTCATCTCTAGCTGGACACTCACGTTGGCTACCTTTGGGTTCTTCTTCACCGGCGCCTTGGCCCCGGTGGCTGCCCCCGCGGAGCAGCCCGAGACTGCGGCCGGCCCCGTAGCGGCTCCCCCGGCGCCCTCGGGCTGCTCGGGGCCTGGGGGCGGCGGGTTGGTCCCGGCGGCCGCCGCCGCCCCGCCGAAAGAGTAGCCGTGCTGAGGCTGGGGCGGCGGGTGCTGCTGAGCCGTGCAGGGTTCGTAGTGCGGCGGCTCATGCTGTCCGTACGGGTCCCCCGGGGAGGGGGAGAGGTGGTACCCCCCGGAGGCGTTCAGGCTGCTCAGGCTGTTGGCCGTGAAAGCTGCAACATCGCAAAAATGGGACAGCTGGGTGAGCCAGGGGCTGGAGATAGCTGAAATCATTCCAAAAACAGGCGGTCAGGGCTCTGCTCCGCTCCCGCTTTCCCCCCAGCTCCGCGCGGCTCCGCGAGGCCCCCGCCTCCGCACCGGGTCCGCGGGGTGCCCTCCGCCTCTTCTCCTGCCCCGCGCCCAGCCCAGCGGGGCGCCTCCCCCTTTCCGCTTTGCTTGGCCCCAGCCCCGCTCCCCCCGGGGCAGGCGGGGAGCTCGCTGCTCCCGCTGCCTGCCTGCCTGGGCTCTTTTTTCCCCCTTTTT
>VZRN01005748.1:1024197-1087498 GCA_013397935.1 Dasyornis broadbenti | reverse complement strand
GGAGAGGAGAGGAGAGGAGAGGAGAGGAGAGGAGAAGGAAAGAAGGAAAGAAGGAAAGAAGGAAAGGAACAAGCAAGAGCAAAAGAGATACTGGGAAAAAGAGAAAGAAAAAAAGAATGAACGAATGAAAGAAAGGATAACAAACACCCCAAGGAAGAAAGCATCCAAAAGAAATAATTGTTTTATAACCAGCTCAAGCAGCCTTATGAACAATAGTAGTTTTCTTGCTGATAGACACCGATGTGTCGATGAGAACTGGGGCTTGTGGGTCTCTGGGCTGCCTGACTGACGGGCACGGCAGGGAGTTTGTGGGGCTCTACAGGGCCCAGGGAAATGGGACTGGTTCCCGCAGCCCTTGTACTCCCCACACCTCCCACTGGCTCCTGCTTGCCAGCCTTGGCTCCATGTTATTTGCCATGGGGATTTCGGGCTGCTTTTACGGGGTCACTTGCCTGCAAATCCCAATGTAGAGATCACGCACGGGGAAATTCTCAGAAATAAAACTGTCAGCCACTCTCTCCCAGCACACAGCCGGTGGAGTTTCTCCCTTTCCCCTCTTTTTTCTTTTACTTCTCCCCGCCCTACCCCCAGACCCCCACCCTGGTAACTGCTCGTGCTTCTCCAGTGAGATATCCATGCTCTCCTGCAGTTCAGCTGCCCTGTGTGGTCCACGGTTTGGGGCTATAAAGTTTTTGGGACCCTCGTCCAGCCCCAGAATGCACAGTTCCCTTGAGAGCTCCTGGGGTGGCCTGGGCAAGGGGACCTGACAGTTGGGGTCATTGCCTGGAGCTCCCCCAGGAGAAAGCCCTGCTTGTCTGGTTTTGAGTACACCAGCTACCGCTAATACCAGTCACCCTCTGTTGCTCCCGTCCTCATTATTGCTCATTAATGTTGTCAAAAAGCTCTGTACGGGGATGCTACTCCGCTGCCTGGGGCTGACACACACATCTGCCGCTAATAGGTGTGAGCGAATTAGTGCCCATCCCCTCCTGCCTGGCGCTTTCCTCACTTTCATCCTGGCTCTGGCGTGGATGGGGAAGCTCTTGCCCGACTTCCTGTGCTCCCTGAGTGCAGGGAAATGGGGCTGCAGCTACAGGGGAATGAGGTGCTTTTGCTTTGAAAGAAGGATTCTTCCCACCCCCCGGAGTACTGGTGTCAAAAATGGCTTAGTTGAAGTGTATTTCGTTATCGCAGCACTAATTTGGGGAAGAGGGGGCGAGAAGACCCGCAGAGCACAGGAGGACACTGCTGCTATCTGCATCCAAAGGGAAAGGAGCTGCCTAACTGCTTCTTGCTAGATCCTTTCTGTGGAGCCAGAGTCAATTTCAAGCCATTCACTTGCAGCCGCGTTGCTAGAGGGAACGTCAGGCATTTATCCACGACGCAGCTGCGGTTGTTGCGCTGAAGGTTTATATTCACTCAGTGTCATTGGCGCATTCTGTGCAGACATTTACCTTGGCTAAAGGCAGCCTGGTTCTTGTTCAGGTGCAGTCACTGAGACCTGACCCACGCAGGCACCGTGTGCTGGTGGAGACACTGTGGCCATACAGGTTGTCTGTGTGTGGGTTCACTTCCACGCAGGGGCCCAGATGGTTCCATCCCACAAGAGGTTGCAGTTAAATGAGTTAGATGGGGGAAAAGCTCATAGCTCATAGCAAAGCTCAGTCACTGTCAGAAGATGTGGTATCCCCCAAAGCTCCCTGTTTGCAGTTGCTGTAGACAGTCCTGTAGGGTTTTTTTCCTTGCAAGAACTTTTCTCCTTTTCTGTTAGGCCAGTAAAATAGTCCAGACATTCCTTGTTGTTCTATCTTCTCTCCTGTCACAGCAAAGAACAGATTAACATCAGTTGTTCTGGAGCTCAGATGTTTTCATGGGGTTTGGTGTGGCAGATGATGATCTGTATTAATCACTAACATAACACTGTATGTTAGCACAAACAAATGAACACAAACAACAAACCGCAGGGCTCAGCATGCTAATGGGAGGCTGCACAATCCACAGGAGATCCCACTGGGATAAACTGCCTCCCTGCATTGCTGGGTGTTACATTGGACACATTACAAACTTAATCCAAGGGCTATAAGGAATGGGTGCTTCAGTTGATGTCAGATGCTTCTTCAAATCTAATCCAGCATAGAAACTGGCTACATCATGGAGATTTTTCTTCTTACGTCAGTGCTGGAGCTGAACCCTCTGGATCACATCCAGCTGAGAGGCAGCAGGCTTTGCACTGCCACCGAGGGCAGATCACACATGTTAAACTCATACGGGAGAGTGCAGTCTCTGAGAGCAGAGACCAGACCTGAAGATGAGCCCAGGACCCTTCCTGGAGCCCACGTTTGTCTGCAAAAATGCAGAAGTGCTTCTGCCAGCTTTGTTCTTCCTCCTTCATCTTCTTGTCACTTTACCCACTTGTGGATGTGCCTGTTCCTGAGGGATTTTGTGACCTGTCGATTGTTCTCAGCTCCATTTGCTATTTTCTCATGGCCTGGGGGACACCTTGTCCCTTTTGAGAGTACTGTGGTGGGGCAGGTGAGGCAGGAGTGGTGGTCCCTTCTGCCTGCCTGCAGAGCTATACCAGTATTACTGACATCACATCCCTCCTCCCCAGGCAGAAATATTTTGGGGATTTCAGGCCATTGCTCTGACTCCTGCTTCCACCACCACCAACCCATCTCCCTGGTAGACACCCTGCTATGGGTGCTGAGGACAGGTAGATTGCGTCTGCCGGAGCCCAAGGTTGCTGCAACAGGCAGGCACTGCAGTCAGAGCCTGCCAGGCACAGACACCAGCTGGACAGGTGACCAGCCCTGTCTAAAGATGTGATGTGCCCTGCACCCTCTGTGCTCCTGCCTGCAGAGTCCTGGTCAGGGACCTGGCACCCCTTAAAAGGCATCTCAGGGAAAGGAAGGGGCAGGGACTTCACCAGCCCTTAAGGAAAACCCTCACAATAGTCTTTGTAATCCCTGCACAAGCCCTGCGAAGGGCAATGTTGTGTTACTAAATAAGCACGGTGAAGCAGAGCAGAGAAGAGCAAGCCTCAGAGCTCCCAGTCCTGCCTCTGTGATGCCTCAAACAAGTTCAACATGGGGTTCCCAGGACTGCTTGGCACATCTAAATCCCTTTGCTGTTTGCATCTCAGTGTCCTTGTGTGCAAACAACAGTGATGATGTTTAGTCATCTTCAGAGAGCTGTTTGGCATTGAAAGGGATCCAGGATAATCTTGGCTTAGGTTTTGTATAATTTATTTATTGTATTTTTAGGTTTTGTTGTACAAAGCAACACTGCACCATTTCTAGCTCTTCTCTGATGACATCTTAGTTAGCTCTTGTTCTTCCTACTCATTAATTCCGTTTCCCCTTTTTAGTTGAAACGCCAGCTTGGAACCATGCAGAAATCCACATTGACAAGGATTTCCTACATTTCTTCTGATTTTCTCATGTAATACTTTTAATGTAAAAGGCTGTTCAAATCTAACCTGTTCTCATACATGTGGTTGTTGCAAAAGGAACATCCTTCTTCTTGCCCTACTGGGCTCAGAGACAGGGTTTGGAAAAGACGTTTGGAGGTGCACAGTCAGGCTCCCCAGAGGTGAGAAGCAGCACAGCCGTTTCCTTCCTCACAGCTTTTGCTGGGGAAAACCTGACTCTGGTGAAGCCAATAGTGGGATCCCCATCATCTGAGAAAGGCTCATATGTAAGGGGAGCCATAACACAGCCGGGGCCAGAGCTGTGGTGGTGACTGTCCCTGGGGGCCACTGCTGCTGGAGGTGAGGGCTCTCCACCTCCCCCATGCATGGGTCACTGTGGTCCACAGGCGCTTCCCGTGGGCCATGGCCTGGGAAACGCCGCCACCCCTGCAAATAGCATGAAGGGACTGCCACTGACGGGTGGTTCAGTTTCAGGAACTGCCAATGCTCACGCCTTCCTCTGCAGAATTAGCACAAGGACAGATTAAAGAAAGTCAATTTCCTTTCTCATCAAATCAATTCCTTCTGGGGCAAACAAAGCCACGAGCGCAGCGCTCTTGTCCTCCCGTGATCTTGTGGTTTGCTCTGGTTGGAAGAGGCAGCTTTGGAAAACACGAGCCCATTTCCTGCTCTGCGTGCTGCAGTGTATATCCTCGCCTCAGCCCTGGAAATGCTTTGATGGATATTATTAGGCCCGGAAAGCATTTGGAGCTCCTTTCTTCCGTACGAGCTGAACAAACTGCTATGGGATGAAAGAGGGGCAAATTGGAAGGGTCTGTGGATGCTGCAGGCAGGCTGCCTTGCTAAGGGAGCCCATGTTGTGCTGCTGTCTGCGATAGGGACAAAGCAGCCTTGGGGCCAGGGTTGCTGCCAGCCCCTGGGGAGGGGCAACACCTCCTTTCATACTCTCTTGCCAAAAGGCAGAGCTGTAGTGGGGCACCACCAAACTGATGCCAGTAAAGCCTCACCCCTCCTGACTGCATCCAGTCCCACCCAAGACTTTGGCCTCTTCTTAAACTCATATACCAGGTCCAACAAATCCCATCCCCTTCACCAACATGCCCGCATCAAATTCTACAAGTGAGGGGAATCAGCTTTTTTCCCTCTCACAATGACCATTGCCCACCCCAGGTCAGACTTGCTCATTCTTGCTCAGCCTTCCAGCCACTGGGAGCAGAAGTCTCTCACTGCTTTGAAAGGGAAAGTGGATGAAAAGAAAAGCCAAGCCAAACCTTTGCTTTCTGAGGGACTGGAGCTCTGAGCTGTGTTTTGCCACTAACACAGTCAAGAAATGACAGTGAGGAAATCTTGGGGAGTGAACAGCATTTGTGGTTATTGGTGAAATCCCATATTAGTAGAAAGGTCTGGTAAATGGAAGCAGGAGTCGCTCTGACTACAGCATCTGTTGGATGTGGAGAGTGGTTATGACTCTCTCCAAATACAATGCACATGTACTGGCGAAAATGACTGCTACAATAACAGGAATAAATCTTAATAGAGTCTTGGGTGATAACAGACACCATAGGGGAGTTATCAAAATGAAAACCACATGGCAGCGTCTCTGCCAGACCTGCATGGAAACCCCTTGGAAGGACTAGCAGAGCTTGTACCTGAAAATGAAAAAACAGAAGAGACAGTGACAAGGGAACAGGATTGAGGGAACCAGATAAATTCTGTCATCATGCCCTCCTCAGAAGAGCAATGGGGGTTTGGTATCAGTGTCCTGCTGCCTGTCTCCTTGCTGCACAAATCCAGGTCTAAAAGCAGCCTGGCTTGACAAATTCCTTCCCACTTCTCTCAGGTTTGGCAAGGCAAAAGTCTGCAAGTCAAGCTGGACAGGGGCCATTTTTGATTGTGTTCAAACACGACCTTGACCTGGATTGCTTATTAGCATAAGATCTCATTTTCTCTGCCTTTTGGCAGCAAGTAGGGGCAAGGATGGCAGAGAAGAAAGAGCAGAGGAGCAAACTCAGGGCCCTGGAAAGTTCAGGCACAGCCCTGGCTGTGAGGGCAGAACAGATTTGTTTTCCTGCAGTTACAGGAGCTACAAACTGAGCCCAGACTTCATGGTATGGCAAAGAACAAGCAAACGGGAAGCTTGGCTGGAACTGACAGTTTCTTGGCAGGAAGCAGCAAGAGACAGGACAGAGCAATGTTAAATGAAATTGCACCTTCTCCCAAGCACTTCAATATTTTCAGCAGAGGTGAAACTATAGATTAGCCAGAGTACGGAAATCCAGCTTCCCTTTGCTCTCCTCAGGAGCAGCCTGGCAGGTGATGGATAAACATAAGCACAGCAGATACAGAGCAGGTTGATGGGAGATGTGGGTATTGTTTGTCTCTCAGGTTTGCAAGAAGGGAGCGGGAGGCTTTCTCAAGATCCCTGGAGCAAGGGGAAGTGTCCAGCTTCTGCTGATCCCATACTTTGGGGTCAGGAGTGGGATATTCGCATTGGTTCGTGGGTACCAGCCACTGCTCCTTGATTCTGTTGAAAGGTTGGTCCTGCATCAAACCCTGACTGCACTGACCCCTGTACAGTACTGGAGCAGAATCCGGGGGCAGCAGGAGAGCCTTGAGCAGGGACCATCACCTCCTCTTCACTCTCGGAGGTGACTTTGTAGGCTACCATCATCCAATCCAGTGCCAACTTGACAACTGGGGATTAAATAGTGGAAAATTCAAAAGACAGCTGAGGATGGGGCTTATATTAGTCAAGACACTCGGCATGCTAGCTTTAGATGACCAGGGTCACCAGCAGTAAACAGAGATGTTGTTATGGTAATGGAAACAAGACGGGGGCAGGAGGACCACAGAGCAGACCCTAAGTGCTTAATGCCTCTAAGCTGTCAGGGACTTTGCCCCTGGCTGTCATTATTTTAATTGCATCCTAAATCTGCAGCCACTGGTCAGAGCAGGTGTTTGAGGACATGGGATGGATCTACTCTGGTGCCTGCCACAGCCAAGACTGAGCTGAAGAGAGAACTGGATGTGATATTGGCTACACTGAGTATCCACATTTATATAATCCAGGGTTACTAACCCTGAATGACTTGTTTACTTACAGTCAAAAATCATCTCTGTCCAGGGGATGAGCTAAGAGGAGCCTGAAGCTCTGAGCTTCAGGCTGTTCTACTGGTCTGTTCCAGCAGCAGAGGGGCAGACCCTGTCCTTGTTTCCCCAGACTGGGACTCATGCCCATGGCTGGTATAGTCACTGGGACAAGATCCTGTCCCAGGGACAGGCAGAGACTGTCTGACCCCAGACAGGCTGCAGATGCCTTGTTTTGGTTCAACCAAAGGTACATCAGGCAAAAGAATTCAGAGATCAAACTGCATCTTTATGCCAGTCCTGAGCAGGTTTGCTTTATTGCATACTTAGTCACAATAAACCAGACAATAAAGTAGTAATAAATGGTCACCAAAAATTATTTCAGAGTCCATAAAACAAAAACAGAGTTTAACAAGGACAAATGAATTGTTAACACTCCTCCTCTTCCCTGTCCCATAAAACATGCAAGGTTTTACAGGCAACGGGTGAATGACAAGCTCCCATGGCCTTGCGAGACAGGCAGGGTGATCATTGCTGCCTTTTGCCATGAGTGAGGTGACAACCCCAAAATTCCATCGCCACTACAGTCCCAACTTCTGCTGCTGGCTGGGGACCCCTGCACAAGGCCATGGGCTCCCCATGGCAGCGGGACACTGCCCACACCCAGTGTTTCGCCTCCATTGAGGCAGGGAGTGCTGTGGTGCTGTGAGGAGCCAGACACTAAAACCACGGGATCCTGTGCTGAGCACTTGTGCTGAGCAAACAAGTATTTCTAAAGGTTTAGAGGACCACCTTCACACGCAGAATGACCCCCCATGTTTAAACCAAACAATCTTGACCTCTCTACGAGTTTTAGCCACATAAAAGCTCACCTCTTGGACTCTCCATTAGGTTTTATGATGTGCTTCCATATTTAAATGGACATGACTCACACCAGGGTTTCTGCCGTGCATGTGAAGGAAAGAAAAGATGAATGCCAGATGTTACGTATGAGTCACTCCAGGGGAAAAAAAAATGGAAGAAAAGCAAATTAAATGTTGGGCTGGGCTTTCCCAGCTCCCCCTGCTCAGGTGAGCATCAGACTGGTATTTGAATTTTCTTTAAAAATGGAGCCTCCTCAGCCTGGCCACACTCCTGGCTGCTTTGCAAGCACACAGCCCCCCCAGTTCACCCTCCTCACAGTGGGGTCTTCAATTTTCTGTTAAAAGTCTTCTGGACAAACCTGGCAGCTGTCAGCACCTCCCTGTTTATTTGTGGAGCAGGAGGGGGCAGGGGGAGGAGCGGAGAAGGGGTGGAGGGCAGCCCCTCTTTGGGGTGACACATTCCTTCACCCAGAAAACTCTGGGTAAGGCAGGCAGAATGGCTAGGTGATGCAGAGGAGCTGCACAGGTGGGGTGATGTGGGTGGTGAGGGGAAAGTTCTAACCACCACAACTGGAAAAGCACCTGACAAGCTACCTGCCATCCCCACGGGCTTGCGGCTGCTTTCCTCTGGGCTCCAGTAGCATGGGTAGGTAGGAAGGGCTCAGCTGCTGATCCCCTTTACAGCCTTGCTCCTGCCTCTCTGAAAGGGCCTTCTGTCCCCACACAGACCCCCTGCATGTCACTGCCTTGACCACTCTGATCTCAGTGGGCTCATCTGGCAGACTCTCACATTCTCACCTCCAGGGGACAATGGCAAAGCCTCGGGCCAGGCAAGCATGAAATTCCCAGGCTTGGGCCATGGGTTAGCCCTTTCCTGCACTCAGTGCTGTACATACACAGAACATGAAGCACAGCCATGTCCACACTGAAGTCACAGCCAACAGGTCCTGCTCTCAGAGCCTCAGCACTGTCCATGGTGAAAGACGGATCGTTCCACCCATTGCATCTGTTCCAGAATGGGGAGATACAACCTTAAAAACCTAACTAGCTCTTCTCAGGAGGCTCCTCATGGGGGTCCCAATGCTCCATGTGGCCTCTTCTCCCCACAGCTGGCCAGGGGACTGACACATGGACATGAAAGGGGTCCTGCTGCTCCCAACCAGGGCGGGCTGTCCCACTGCAGACAGATGAGGCTGAAACTCCACACTAAGCATATGTAAGGACATTAAGCTGTTGGAACTAAAGGATAATTTGAAAAGTATTTTTCTTAATACTGGCATTATGTTTCCCCAGCTTTGCAGTTGGTAAAGAGAAAAAGAATGTCCTTACTAAGGGAAAGCAAGTGAAAGCTGAACCAGAGGGGAATTAGGGGCTGGTGGATGCTTGGAGCTTGGTCTGCTTGCTTAGCTCAGGGCACTGATTCTGCTTCATGTGCAAGAAGGTCTGTTCGCAGCCCAGACCTGCAGAAACAACCTAGGGGTCCCTCACTGACTTTCCCTCACTGGCAAACTACAACATGGCAAGAGGGAACCAACATGGTCACACTGTCCTGGGAGCAAGAGCATTCCATGCTGCATCCTGCCTGTACCAAGGGTAGGGCTGCACTCACACTGAGGCCCTAAAAATATTCAGGTTAAGCAAAATGTCCCTTTTTCCAGAAGTGGTGAACTGAGAGACTTTTTGTGCTTATATCACACAGAAAGTCCCCTTGGGTACCTGCTGAGTTCTGCAACTTCTTTATACAGCTGCTGAGTGACTCAATCATGAATAGACAGCAGAGAACTCTGCAACCTTTACTTCCCTTCACATTTTTAGGTGTCTGTCTTTAGCTGGGCAAATCAGTGCAGAGTTTGTGAAAACAGATCTACAGCTACAGCAGCTGCAAGTGGTGTCTGGTGAGTTATGTTAGTTCTCAGCACTACCCTGTTCCCCAGTCCTGCAGGGATGGCAGCCCTTCCTGATGCTCTGGGCCTGGCAAGTCACATCCCTATGGTACAAGCTCTCCACTGCCTCTCTGTATTCCCACCTCTGCCCCTGCAAAGGTCCCGGAGCTGCAGGCTCTGTGTTTGCTTCTGCTTCCTCTCCCTGCCTCTGCCAGCACAGGCCAGGGCAGCAGGTGGGATGTGGAGTCCAGTGCAGAATCCTGAGCTCCTGAGTGCAGGAAACTGGGAAGTCAGCACCTCAGGGACCATGGGGAGGCATCAGAAGAGCCCACGTCCCCCATAGAGGAATTCCTGTGCCCTTGCAAAATGCCCGTGTGAACGGAGGCAGGAAAATAAGCTGCAATATGGCTTTTTGTGATCACAGAGATATTGCGAAAGGAAGGAAAATAAAAAAAGGTTCCGTTTTCCTCTCGTTCCCCTTCCCCACCTCACTGGAAAGACTCAGGAAGTGCCCAGCCATCAGGAACAATGTGAAAAAAACCTGATACCATTTTCCCTGGTGAACCTGGCAGGATCCCAAGCAGAGACCATAACAGCCAGCAGGAGTTAGGCTCCCTCATGCCTCTCCTGGAGAAACAAGTGTTTGGCTCCTTCATTTCATTTTCCTCCTCATCCTTTGTGGAGCCCTGTTGCCATGTCCCCGGCATGACAAGCAGGAAAGTCTCCCTCTGTCTGGACATGCTGGGCAGATGTGCAGCAGCAAGGGCTGGCAGAGGGTCCCCAGTGAGCTCCCGGTCTCTGACCTGAGTGAGAAACCATGGCTTGCTGAAGCACACATGCTGGTCACCCTATCAGTCTCTATAATTTCCATCTCTCCCCCAAAATGCCCTTTAATTGTGCATCAAGGCTGCCCAAAAGTTGTCTCATCCTGAACCACTAATGTCGATGCAGACTGTGACAATGGCCGTTCTGGGAACGGCCCCTGGGAACATTCACCAAATTTTGCAAGAGCTGCAACCACAAGAGTGTCTGGGCAGAACCAAGTTTACCACAAGCCACGTTCCTTCCCTTCCTGCCCTGCCCATCTGGGACAGCTGAGGGAAGAGGACAGGCAGAACCAGGTGCCCGGGGTCGCAGCTCTTGTACATCCCTCACAGTGGGGTGAGGGAGAGGTCTACAGTCAGGCCCCAACACATCCCCATACTGGGTGTGGTAAGAGGCCAGGACACTGAGGAGCCTCTGTGCTTCCAGAGAGCACGTTCCTAGGAGCAGACACCACGGCCTGGCCTCCTCCAGGGCCTCACGCATCCCCTGGGCTTGTGTGCAAATGCTATGCTTCCCCAAATAGATGCTTTTCTGGGAATGTCCCATGGCCCCGAGGAGGCTCGGCTGGTTGGCATCAGATGACCAAAGCTGTTGCGTGCTCCCATTGTTCCCCAAGGCAGTTATTAATAGAGTGCTGTAATAATAGGGGATATTTATAAAACACCTCTATGCCTCGGAATCCAGAGCAATCTGCAAACCTGTGTAGGTCTGTGTGTCAGCCCTGAGCCACTCTGGTGATTGTCACAAAGAGAACACAAACCCTACATGCCCCTGAATGGTATGAGAAATGCACGGGCTGAAGGCCACTACAAAGGTCTGGTGCAAGATTTGAGCACCAGCACTGTGGTCCTGCAAGGGTGCAGGGGCAGGGACAGCCCAGGCCCAACCACCTCCCTGCTAGCAGAGTGAAACAGGGGAAGAACAGGAGTCATAGATGCTCTTTGCCTGGTCCCAGCTTGTGGGGGAGAGAGATGACACTAAAGAGATCAAAGCCAATACGGTCCATGCCCAAGCTCCCCAGGACAATGCATGGGGTAAGGGAGCAGCTGGCAAAGGGCCTGACCTGGTGTGATTGCCTTTTATGCTGAGTTTGGTTAGAAGGACCCATTTGCTGCCCTTCCTGACATCTGGGCCACAGAGACCATGACCAAACTCTTGTGGCAGGGCTGAGGATTTCTGCATAAACAGTGGAGTTTCACACTTGCAGCAACCTGTGCAAATCTCCCAGGCCCTGTACAGGAGACTGCACACTTTTGCTTAGCCTTATAGATGGAAAAATCAAAATGAGAGGCAAGATTCAGTTGGAGCAAGGCCAGACCCTCTGTGCATCATGAGCTGGGTGAGGTGCAGTGCCACACACTGGCACCACACACAGGCAGCCCACACAGCCAGGATGGGGACTGGACAGAAAGGAATGCAGATAGCCTTGCTGTTAGGCTGTTTCATCAGGATCATAAAACCAAACAAATCCAGTCCTCCCCCCAGCCTCGCTTGAGGAATTAGAGAAATGAGGCCATTTATGTCTTCACACGGGCGACTGAGCCTGGCAATGACCTTTGGTCACTTCGAAGCAGGGCTGGATTTGAAATGTGAACCAGAGACCAGGAGGTGAAAACCTCCATATCCCATTACAAATCCCTGGGGATGCCCAGGGCTTGTCAAACCACAGTGCTTTGCTGCTTATTTATTACTATTTGTCTATGATTGTAGCCATCGTCAGGGCTGGCGTTACTGCTTGGGCAGTGGTCAGCTGCAGAGTGGCCTCCAGGCCCAGTAAAGTCTCCCAGCAAAGGCTGGGACCCTGGGGCTGGAGTGGTCACGGTGTCACTCCTTGCTGCTGGAAAAACACATTGGTCCTTCTGTGTCAGCAAGTACAAGCACAAGCATCACAGTGGGTGACACAGTCCCCCAGCTGGTGACAGCCACGAGGAGGTGAATTCACCCTTTAAGGTAATGAAGTATACAGCCCTACACAGTAAGGGATCCAGATAAAAAAATCCCTGGGCCATGCTGTAGTGAAATTAATTCTACATATTGTATATTCAATATTTTAAACTGGTTTATTCACAACCAGACAGCACTTGCTGTTAGATTATTAGTGCTCTAAGATAAGAAAATCCTCTGTCTGGCTTGAGCTTGTCCTCTGAAACAACTGCACAACACCTGCATTATTCACAAGTGGTTTGACTGACTTAAGTTTTCTTTCATCCAAAGAGATCTCTAACCCATTGAATAACCACGGCTTCATAAGAAAAGCAAGTTAAGGACAGCGTGCGTTTCTTAAAGAAAATACCCTGTCTCTATAAACAGAAAATTTCCTTCTGTCCCTTTTAAGCCTGCTTCACCTCACTCCTCCCCACTAATCATCTTATTTCTACTTTTGTGGTCTAAGAGGTACCAGATAATTTTGCAGATCAGGAGCTAAGGTAGGCCGCTGAGTGGTCAGAGAGAGCCTTCCCAGAGTGGCTTTGCTGGCTCTGCCCTTCAGACACACGGGCAGGTTCCCACAGCTCAACAATGGGATTTGGAAGAAGATGTTTTATAGAAGAAGTTTTAGCACCCCTGTGTGGCATCACTCTGCTATGTGAGAGCTGAACAGCACAGGGAAAATCTGCCTGAAGCTTCGAGGAGTCCACAGCAGCCTGAGTCTGCTGATGGAAATGTGAGTCTGTCGGGAGGCCAAGCCCAAGTCATTTCCCAATCAATGGTTCAGCCTCTGGGGAAAGCCACAAACCCACCTCTCAGCAGGGATGAGCACCACAGGGCTCTCTGATGTGGAGCGCCTCAGACGTACAGCAACGTCTCTTGAAATGGGAAAGAAAATAGTGTATAGAGAGCGTGCAATGATAAACTCACATAGATCCATGTGTCTGGCTGTGACATTAAATGTTTTACAGCAGAAGTGATGATAATTAACTTGCTTATGATGTGGGACAATTGATGGAGGTGCTGATGCTGTCAGGATTCAGTGAAGCTGCACTGATTTCCATGTAGACTAAGGGCTCTGCTTATGAGACATGATGGGTTACTTCCCAGCAGGACTGTGGTGATTTAGGAGGTGGAATCCCATTTTCAAAGGTGAGAAAGTTTTTAAGTGTATGTTTGCTGAGTACCCACAGATTTGCCATCTGAAGGTATCCAGACACTGGCTGCTGATGGAGAGAGAGAAAATAAAGACCAGTGAAGATGAATAAATCACAGCAATACTGGTCTTGACTTGCTGATGGGTTTATTAGTTTCACCAAGCATTATCTGCATGTAATAGGAGCCCTTACACACTCCTGCAGATGTGATGCAGGCTGCCAAAATGCTTGCACTCTCATGAAAATGCACCAAGAGTGCATTTCTCCCTGAATCTCAGTGGGTTTTATGCTGTTAAGTCTGTTCTGGAAACACGAAGCTGCATTTCTCCAGTGTCCACCTGAAGTGCATTAACTCCCGGTGCAGGTAGAAGTGTGAAAAGCAGCTCCAGCAGCTCAGCTGAGGGGAGAGAATGTATGCGTTGATGGTACCAGAGTCCATCTCCGTTCTCAGCCTTTTGCTACTGGGAAGTTCCCTTCTCCTCAAGGCTGTCCTGCTCAGTGCTGCAGCATGTCCTGGGAACAATCCTGTCACTCCGAGCAGCTCTGCAAGTCCCTGCTGCCAGCAGAAAGAACCTGTGAGGAGTGAAACAGTGCCAAGTGCCTGCTGCTCAATAGACCAAATGTATTCTGAAGGTTATTCACCAAGAATAAAACTACAGAAAGAGAAACATAGAATTGTAAGGAAGTGCAGGTCTAGAGCTGAATAATGGAAATTCCCAAGAATGGGGCTCGCTGGTGGCTCTTCACACACAAAATTAATCCAATAAATTGAATTGTCCTGTGCAACCTTTCCAGTACAGTAGCCTTTCCTTCAGTAACAGGATTAACTTTGGGCTCAACCTTTGTATGCAATGCTGTATTTTTCAGCCTTGGTGCACTATCAGAGTTTGAATTTCCCATTTTCCATTTGCTTTCTTTGCAGCCAACCTGAAATGACAACCTTAGTGAACACACAACAGAAAGTTTTAGGTTTCACTGAAACACAAGTTAGTCAAATATAAATAATGTTTATGCTGTTTATGGTCCTAAAACTTAGATTGGCTTCTAGTTAAAATTACATACGTGTTCCAAGTATTTGTTTTTGTTACTTGTGTCAGGACTAGAATCCAAAATGCCTAGGACTACATAACAGCTTTGGGAATATCACATTTTCAGCCCAATGGCTGGGTTCTGCTGTAGTGATTTTAGACTTCTTAAAAACATGGACAAAGAATGAATTGGCTAAGTAGAAAAAAAACAAACATAAAATCTTTTTGAAACAATCAGAGTATGCAGCAGTTGCAAAATAATCCACAGAAGCTTCTTTTCTTGGTGTTCCTGGGCTGAAAGCACTTCTTTTCCAATGCCAGGTTTAGAAATTTCCACCTTATTTCATGCTCTGATGAACCTACAAGAGTTTTGTCTGCTCTGAGGTGAAGCACTGTGCTGTGCCAGAAGAGGCAATAGCTCTGCAGATGAGTGGAGGCAGGAAAACATGCTCAGCTCTTAGTGCAGCTCTCTTGTTGCAAAGAGAGGAGATCTTGCCACATGACAGGCACATGGACAGGTCAGTCCAGTTCCAAAGGCTTGTCCAAACCTCCCCTGTGGCCTGGTAACTGAATCAGCTTTGGGCTCCTTTACTGAAAGTCTGAGTCCTTGCAAAATCTTTTGTCCAAGGTTGGACAAACTACCTCTAGGTTCCTGTGGGAGCCTGGGCATCAGCCTGACTTGTCCAATTTGTGGAGAGAGTGGAGCTTTAGCAGGTGGTCAAACTGATGCTATCAAATCAAAGTGTCAGATTCCAGGGGGAACAGCCTGCCCTGGCAAGGGCAGCAGGCTGGGCTGAGTGCTGCAGTCACTGAGAGCAGGTTTTTGGCTTAGCGAGTTCGGCAGGCATCCGGCAGGTATTTACAATGTCTGTGGGAGGCTGACCCAGGCTAATCTGACCTCCAGCATGTAGAGAGCATCAGGGAAGGGCTCTGGTTGTACTGTCATATCCAGTAGGAAAAGCTTAGTAGTTTTGGAAGGCAGACCCTGCCTTGCCCCCGAAGTCATGAGCTGCGTCCCTGAGAGCAGGGCTTCGGCAGGGAGGGCACAGCAAAGAGCTGCTCAGCTGACTTCAGCTTTACTTAAAAGGTTTTTTAATTAAAGGAAATCCAGGGGACAATGCCCAAATAAAAGCAATGTGGCTGAAGAGAACAAGACTTGGAGAAAGTAATTTAGCGCCCCAAATGAGGGGTCTCATGCTGGTTTTGTGTGGGGTGAAACTGTCCCAGGACAGGTTCCGCCACAGCCCCCACAGTGCTTCCCCCACAAGACCCTCCCTTCAGATGATGGGAGAATAGGTACAATGTGGGACAATGACAGATTTTCAGTGTATTTCCAAAAGTCTTGGTTTAACTTGTTCTGCCTGGAATTATCAGGGCATCTTTGGACACATGACTCTTCATCTCAAGTGTTTGCACTGCCTCCAACAGGCATGGTGGGTGCTCACCACAGAGACATCAGATTCCATTTCAAGGCCAAATTGAAGTGTGGGTAATTACATTTCCCCATTTAAACTGCTGGCCAGTCTCAGCTGGATAAAATGTTCCCTTCCTGGCTGGAACTGTTGCCATGTCCTGAGAAACAGCTGCTGTGACAAAGTTAGGGGGCAGCTGCTGTGTGGAGAGGACTGACGTATCTGTGGCACACGGCCGCCCGAGCCCAGGTACCCAGTGGCAGGAGCCAGTGCTGCCGCGGGCTCACCGGCACGCTGGGAACCCCAAGAGCTTTTTTGGGTTTTGGTATAGCTTGAACCAGTGCCCAGCTGGTGAGAGAGTGGAGGGATACAAAAAGGCTCAAAACCAAGTGCGAGCGGGATTTGTGAGGCTGGGTAAGGGCCGATCGTTGCCCACAGCACTGTTCGCAGTGCTTGATTTGGGACAGTGACGCTGGTCTGAGTGCTGGTGCTCCTCACAGAGCATGCTGCCCCCATGACATGATTCTGACATGGCTAAGTCTGCAAATGAGACCAAATCCAAAGACATCTGAGTCAAAGACAAGCTGAGTCAATGGCCCAGCTTAGAGAAAGCTGGTGAAATACAGACTTGGTCCTTTTCCTTCCCTGCAGCCCTGGTGAAATGAACAGTCTCTCAAGTAGGTCTTTATAACTGATCAAAGCATCTGTGTGGCTTTTCGGGGCATTGAGCTTCCACTCACAACCCAAGGTCCAGTTTAATAATGTAGCTTTTTAAATAAACAAGTGGCTATGCAGAGCCGCAGCACTGTGACGATGGAGAAGATCCGGTGTTCTCTTCCCACTCCAGCGCCAGCTGTTGATGGACATCTGTCTGTAAAACACTGGGCCTTTTATTGTTTTTAATGCAAGAAATGCCTTTTCCTGGAGACCACCACTGAATACTGCTTTACTAGAAAGGCTCCTTCACAATCCAAACAGAGAGCAAGTGAGCATAGAGGATCCATTACCCAAAAACTCAACAAAATCTTCCTCACCCATGAAAAGTGTATGCACAGCGGAGGACGATCTTGGGGATGGGGCTTGGAGGAGGGGGGAGCTGTTCCTGGAGGGTGGTGTTCTGGGACCCACCAGAGGAAAATACTTCCATTTTTCTACCGATAACTCTACTGCCTGGCTAACAAAAATAATCCCTTATTAAAGATAACAGGAATCTGGCTTGTATAATGCATTCATTGAGATTGATGTGCTTCCAGTTTCCAGAGTTTCTATACCTTAAGAGAGATTAAAAGCCACAATATCGGCATGATGGTGGGGACAAGCTCTTTTGCAGTCACAGCTTGGGTTTATGATTTTGTAAGTGCTTTTGAATTGCAGACTTAAATTTGATCTCAGCCATCAAAATAGAGTTGTCAAGGTCCTAACCTGCCTAAACAGGTACTCCTTCAGCCTTGCATGGCAGTCAAGGGGTGCACACTTGTAACCACCTCTTTTTACCAGGGGCATGGAGCCACCTATCTGAATTCTCATCCTTTTATTAGACCAGAGATTTGTTTTACTACGAAAACATGGAAAATGCAAATGCCCATAATATATTCCTTTAACTGAGCCAAATTCCACATTCTCTTATGCTGTCAGATACCTTTACCAGCAGCAGTATTTTGTCTAGTGTGCAAAAAGCACAGTGGGCTATTGGAGCAAGAAAGCTCAGCAGAGCCACCTCTACTGTACCCCAGGGGGCTGCCCTGGAGCCCCTTGCTGTGGGACAGAGGCAGCCAGAGGGTTACAAAAACACTGAGCTGCCACAAGTCACCTAGAGTCACCGTCACACTGGCACATATCCCTCCCATCTGTTTTGTGTGGGAAAAGGTGACTTCAGCCTGACTGGTAAAACCAGGTGTTCTTACAGATCAGTCTTGGAGGAGACATCAGTGGTGAGATAGATGCTAATTGCTGATGAGAAATGGTCCATCGGAACTGGCAATGGCCCCAGCTCTGAGGTGGTAAATAACCCCAGTGCTTTTCTGGCAGTAAAGTAAAAATCTGTTTTTGTGCAATGGTCAGCAGAGAAGAACTCAACCAGAGCAACCTGGGGTATGCAGAGGGGCTCCCAGGGAGAAGGTTAATGCAGGGGCTGTTTTACAGACTCACAGGATTGTGATCCATTTTTGTGCCCGGAAAAGGTCTGCTTCAGTATAGGAAAGTTCCACCCATCTCAGAATAGCTTTGGTTTTCCGAGCACAATGTGATGTCATCAAAGATGATTTCACCCTTTGTCTCTTCATGGGTGAAATTGCAGCTGAGTGACATTCTCACGTTATTCAGGGACAAGTGCAGCAGAAGTTCCTCCAGCTGAGGAGTGCTAAATTGCAGGGTCACCTTGTCAGCGTGGTGAGGAGATCCCCTTTTGGCTCCCACCAAAGGCAGGTTTGAGAGAGGCCTCAACCCACATGGCTCCTTCCCGGGACTTGGCTCTTCCCTCCTGAGCTCCCTGCACAATGGCAGGACCATGAAAGCACAGAACCCGGATGTCCATCTCCCAGCTGCTTTCATTTCTGTTTTCCATAGATGAAAAACATGGTTTCATCCTGGTAGCATCCAGGAGCTGGCACGTTTCAGCCTGGAGTTATTTCTTTTTTTTTGCTCTAAAGAGCAGTGATAAAAATAACCCCCAGGAAAAAAAAATCAAGCACTTGAACCCTTGAAGGCCTGACGCAACCTTCACTCACAGGAGCACTAGGGCTGACAATACCATAACAAAGATCTGAGGTATCACCAAGGAAAATAGGAAGGAGCCAAAGAAAAAAAAGGTCACCACAAGCTTGCTGTAAACACCCTTGCTTTGCACGTATCTTGGCTGTGCTGATGTGATTGCTAGCAGGCCAGTGTGACGCTGCATTTTCGCTGCTACAGGTATTTATTTTACACTCTGGCTCTGAGTCTGAGTCTCTGAATGTAAAAACAATCAGAAGACTGAAGTGTAAATTCTCCCTGCTGATTTATTTACTGTTGTGTTTTTATAGCACCACATGGCTCTAAGTTTGCACTGGGCCCATTCAACCAAAACCCATGTCATACACTTCCAGAGAAATGAATGACTTTATAAATTCTCTACAATAATAATCCCACGTACAGGAATGCATGCAGAGAACACCCAGACGGGGCTGGAATGTTTTAAGAATATAATATTGTGCTTTTTTGGTCAGGGAAACACATTTCTCTCAGGAATATGTGGTGTGGCCCAGGCTCCAGCCCTGTCTGCCTACCACCTGTAATAAGCCCTTTGGGAGATTTTAGTTCAGGCCACCCAAACTGTGAGCTGGGCAAAGAGACATCAGCACTATGAAGTTAACAGCCTTAATGAAGCCCGGCCCAGAGGAGACTCAAAACATCCACAGTAGGGGAAAAAAAAGGAAAGAAAGAAAAGGCTTTGATAGGAAAAACATCTGATCCATGTTCTCTAATCTTTGCTTTGTTAGTTAAAGCATCTTTAAAGGGCTTAATACCCCTGGAATAGGGATCTCTTTCTCTCCCCTTCAGAAATACCGACTAGAAAAGCAGGAAACTTCTTCCAGAATGGGGGGGACTCTAAAAGAAATTAACTTCAGCTTGAGCGATCTGATTGCCTTTTTTTCACAAGCTATTTCTTCCCCCTGTTGTGTGGGTGAGCAACAGTTTTCTCCAGGGAGAGAAAGCAGCTCCTCATGCCAATCTTGTTGATGGAAAGGGAAGGCAGTGAGGCAAGGAGAGAGGAAAATTTATCAAATAACGGGACAAGAATACAGGAGGGTTTATGTTTTAAATATAACAGGAATGACACCCTTATGGTGTGGCAGACTGAGGAGTGAGTGTGCTGCACGCACGAAGGAGGGGAGCAGCAGGCTGGGTACCAGCACTCCAGTCACCAGCTGTGAGCGGGATCTGTGCATGGCCCCTCCAGCCCAGGCAGTGGATGCTCAGCTGGGCAGAGGTGGTGCTGGTGGTCACAGATTACACTGTCTTTGCCCTGCTCTATCCTCTTTGGCAAAAGGAAACCTTCCCCAGGGTCTTGGTGTTGGGAGCATGTGGGCAGGCACAGTCCATGTCTGTGCAGCACAGCTGATGGCCAAGGGGCCACACCTTGGTGCAGCACAGCACGGCCAGCCCTATTTTGCTGCCAGAAGACCTGGTCACAGAACTCCTGGAAACACTCTGGGGACTGTGGGCCATGCTTGCTCCTGCCCCAGGATTTGGTGGTGGGAGCAGGGATGCCTCTGCAACCTGTGAGGCTTGGCCAAGGACCAGGACAGTGGTGGTTGCTGCTGCCACGGGAGTCCCTGCAGCCAGGCTGGACCTCTGATGGCAATGGCTGCTCTCCCTGATGGCCACTCTCCCTCAGGGCAGCCCTCCATGCTGGGCCATCCTGCAGCCCCACTCCAGTCACAGCTGTTATGAATGATAAACCCTCTCATCTCCACAGACTCGGCTAACCCAGAGCCTAGAAGGGAAACATCTGAATAAGCTCCTGGCTCTGCTCACGAAATTCCTGGACATAGTCCATGCTAAGATCTTTTTCTCTGTAGCAGAGTATTTTCCTTTGCACCTCAGGGATGTTACAACAGCTGTTTGTAAACAGTTTGCATCCAAAGTTAGCAGAAGGGTGAGTAGGGGAATCATGTATCAACTTTGTCCTCTCGAACATCTAAAAACTGTTGCAGCTACATTGGCAGTACCATGGTAGAGTTAAGAAGTGGGTTGAAAAGGCCAGTAGCCATCAGGGAACCACCCATGCCTGCCCACACACAACCAGGCTGGAGCAAGATTGTGGGATGCAGCCCTGTGGGATGCAGCCCTGAAGGTGCCTACCTGCTGGAGGCACATGCTGCCTCTGCTTGGGATGAAATTCATCTCAGAGACTGTGGTCAGCTAGAATCCAGCAGAAGGGGGTTTTCTGGGGAAGGAAGGAGGTAGAGGCTGATGGGAGCTGTTGGAGCCATGAAGCTGCAGGGCAAGTATGTGCTGAGGAGGCTGAGTGTTGAGCACTTTGGAAAACGTGGTGTTCCTCTGCAAAACGCTAAGGTGGCTGTGGGGTGGCATAAAGCAGGACTTGAACCTAAGCCCTGACACCCCTCTCCATGCTCCCTAGCCCCTCACAGTATCCAGCCTTGGAAACAAGATACAGACCCTGAGCCCCTCACTGTTCTCCTTTCCACCAGGAGTCCCTGCTGTGAGCCAGCTGAGTTTTGTACTGAAAGGAGAAAACTTGCAAAAAAATGCACATAAACACCATAACGGGGGCAGGAAAAAATCCTGTCATTACTGCATATAGGATATCTGGGTTTCTGAAAGGTTTGTGCTTTCCTATACAGCCTGAAATGGACTGGCGTCTGTGAGAGCTCAGCCCTGTTGCATGACACAGTTACCCCGGTGATCCCTGGAGACCTCAGCTGGTGTAAAAGGGGGCTCAGCAATTCTCTGTAGCCCTGATGCAAGACATCAAATTTAGGACAGCTGAGCTTGTCACCCTCAGGAAGAGCCACAGGGGTCAAAGCAATGGGCACAACAGGGCTGGGGGGCATCAGCTGACCATCTGTGTTGGCAAAGCTTTTTCTCTCTCTTTTACTTCTCAGATTGTGTTACCTGTCATCGTTGCTGGGAACAAGTGTATTTTAAGAGACATCTTTAAAACTGCCCAGCGACAGGCTCCCATTTGTACATCACTCAGAGCGCATTTGAAAAAATTGAACCACAGCTTTTTCCAAGGGCTGTTTGCTCCCTCAAGCTTTTATCTCAGGAGATGCCTCAGCTGCCTGATTTCTGCTGTTGTTGCAGGTGGCATAATGCCTCCGTGCTTATCCCTGCCAGCCTGACTGACTGGCACTGTGTGCTGGCATACCCCAGCCACCCTGACAGGTCCTTGAGCATTTTTCTGGATGGGATGGATTGGCACAGGTTGTCAGCAGAACCCAGAGTTTTTCTTTCCATCCTTTACTGGCAGTCTTTCAGCTGATGTTGGGAGGATCTTATTTGTTTTCTTCTTCAACTAACACTTTCCCTTTGCATTAAAAATATCAGCAATGGTGCTGACACTGGCAACAATTCCAGAGTACTTTTTCCAGCTCTGTTGAAAGGTGAGTTATGATTCATTGTGCTCAATCTGACACCAAATAATTCTGGATGTAGATGTGTGTAGGATACGAAAGTGATTTTTGTGTGCAGATGCTGAGTCTTCTGCCCATTTTCTGATGCTATTCAAAGCAGCCTGAACCAAAACACAGAAAGATGAAGTACATGACCTCTGCAGACCTCTGGCATAAAACCAGCAGCAGGAGCTACCTGAGATGGGGCAAGAGGCTTTGTGGATTACTGCCCTGGTGTCAGGTTAGTGCCAGGCATTTGCTGTGGAGGGTCACTGCAGCTTTTTCGAGTGCCAGATGCTTAGCTAAGGCACAAGCCACACCACATGGTCCTAGGCACAGCTCTGGATGCTGGGGCTGGGTTAGGATATAAGCACGTGCAGAGATGCTTATGGATGTCACACCCTGAAGCAAACTGAACAAAATGTACATTGGAAATAGTTGCTCAATAAGAGAGGAGAAGAAGAGGGTAGGATGAGCCCTTGGGCTTTCCCACAGCACATGGTAGGGGCAGAGAATTATTTTTACTTGCTGTTGACCAGTTTTTCTCCTCTCCCAGCCAGGGACTCTGCTTGGTACCAGATGCACTCTCTCCACTTGATGCTGCCTTGCTTTTGCAGCCTGACCCGTCAAACTGAAACAATACAGGACGTGTTTTACAAGGTACTTCTGCAGTGGGGAGGGAGAATTTGTAATTTTATGGAGCTTGTAAATTGAACTTGTAAAGTCCTTTAATGCCCATAGCTTGGGCATTTCATCCTACTGATGTTTAGGGATAAAGGCTAGCAAGGGCAGAAGTGAAAGGGGCCAAATTCATTGCTGAGATGACTGCAGGCACTGGAACTTATAGAGGGAATGAGTTTGGTGTAGTTTAACCACTAGCTTTACAGAATTAGCCTAGCCTGTCTCCCTTGCAGCTCTTGAGAGTCACTCCAAGCTACTTACAGCCTTGTATGGATATGTGAGTACAAAAGAGTCCAAGTCAGTGCAGCTGAGGACCCAAATGAAGTCCTTTTGGCTTGCACTTCACCAAATACAGCAGCATCTGGGCACACAACTTACACCTCTGGCAAATTTGGTTTGTATGCCTCAAAGGCTGGGGTGAGCATCCCTGGCCTGCAGCACCACAGGAGTATGAGGTACCTGCTGAAAGAGCCCAAGAAGGAATAAACAGCCATCTATTGCAAAGCACCAAGCATGAACGTAATTGAAGGCAAACTATAATAACGGCAAGTATAACAGCAGGGCTTCTCATAAAGCCTGTTCTGTGTCCTGAGCCAAGGGCTTTACCTGCCACTGCAGCTCTGCAAGGTAATTATTCCATGGGCAGCTCGGATGATTGATGGAGATATTCATTAAACACAAACCTGACACTTTGCTCTCTAAGCCCAAATAATCCAACCAGGCTGTCCCTGAACAGGGCACCCTCCCCTCGGCACGTTTTTCATGGGGGGTTTCAAAAGAAAACCAGCAGTCAAGTACCAGAGCCCAGACCCAACGGGGGGATCCCAGCTCGCTTCTGAGAGCCGAGGGCAGGTGCTCAGGCTGGAGCCAGCTGTGCACACACAGACCCTAAGCAGAGAGTATTAGGCTGTGACAGCTGCAGTTGGCTCTGAAATAAGCACCAAGCATGAAGAGATTATGACAGATTTTACTTGTATTATGAAACTGATTTTACATCATATATGAGGCAAAAAATGTCCGTCTCTCAAAGGGATGGAAATCCTTTTGCAAGGCCAGAGCCACCAATAGAGCCAAGCTCAGGGTTGCTGGTGGGGGTCAGGCTAATGGAGCATCTTCTTTGCACAGTGGCTTGTCCACAGTGTATGGCACAGAAAAAAACCTGTATCTGATAGTCTGACTTCAGTCTGGGGGAAAAATAAACTTTTATTATTTCTCTCTTCTCTTCTCTTCTCAAAAACATTTCTCAAATTTCTTTGCTATTTTTGACCAAGAACCAGGCTGCTTTGGTCCAGCTGTTTTCATCTGTGCCAGAAGTAGCGGACAAACTAGGGAGGAAGGACTCATCTCCTCTCTCTTCATCATCACCAGCAAGAGTCATAATTCCCATCTGGGATGATCATGCTGCACTTCTAGGATGAGGTTCTGGGCTGCTGGAAGGACCTGCCCATATGTTTAAACAGGCTTGGAAAGGAATGGCCTGAGACAAAGGGGAGGCCAAAGTGCTGGGTCTCCAGTGCAGCCCAGCCCTGGAGGGGCTTTCTTTCTGTCACTCCTCCACAAGTGTGGAAGTTTAGTCTGTAGTCAGCAGTTCCTGGTGCCATACAGATCTGAGTGCTAATTCATAAAGAGATCAATCTTACACTGCTGAATAATACTAATGGCATAACTAGTAGCACCTCATAAGTCCTCTAGTACCTGCCCCTCGGCACAATAGCATGTAGGAGAATAACAAAATCCTGCTTTAAAAAATGACTCTCTAACTCTTTCACTAGTACCTCTGCAGCTATTACCATGTCAAAGCTGCTAGCAAAGTGCCTCTGTTACTGTTGAAAGGCTGTACAGCTGGTTGTGAACTTTTATGAATATAGTGAACTATGTAATGTGGAAGCAAAAGAGTTATGTACTCATTTCGGAAGCATATCATTTTTGTGTGGCTGAAATAGCACCTAATTCCCCTTCATTTAATACCACAAAACAACTTCCATGTCAAAACTGAAGGAAGCATTATCATATGATTACAGCAACAGATTATAACTTCAGACTTTTAAAACTTTGGTTTATGTGTCTTAACAAAAGTTCCGATTTTGGACACTATAAGGTCCCTGCAAAAATGCTCCCAATGTCTGCAACCTTCACCTGAAGTTAGTTTTTTTTAAATATAACTCTGCTGAGAACTGATATGTCTTGGGCAGTGACCAGGTCCCAGGACAGCTTAGCAACAGCTCTCTAAGCAGGCTAAGGTCTTTCAGGAACAGGAGATGGGCTTGTTATGGGCACCTGGGGAAGGAAACTGTGAGATCTCAGTTGAGCAAATCGGTAGGTGTCTCTAAGGATGGATGGTGCACTAGCTTCAAGTCACTGTTGGAGGCAAGAGACAGGCTCTGGCAGAGCTGTGGCTGGACTCAGTGCTGTCTCCCTGCACCACACCAAGGCCCTGACTAGCAAGGGCAGTGGGTGTGAACCAGGGTCTTCAGGCCACTTTGAAGGGCAAATACTCCCAAAAGTGGATGTTTTTACTCATTCAAAACCAGTGAAAGGCTTGTGGTTCCCAGGGCACATCTGACCCCTCTGGGATGGTTCCTCACTTCCTGCATGAACCAGGTGTCTGCATGGGGAAGCAGGATGCACCACAGCTTCAGGCTCCCCTCACGGCACTATTTAGTCATTGGGGTTATGGGAAATAGCCTGAACTATCCAGGAACTGACAGTGGACCCCATCCTGTTATCATGCTCTATGATGGCCCATCAGGAAATGACATAAATACCCTCGTTACTCTCTATTTTATTTTTCATCATTGTGAAGTATCTTTTTTGTTTTGTTTCTGCTGGTGGTAGGTGACCAGCCGCAGTGCCCTGGCTCTCCACATCCTGCTGGGCAAGGTCTGTCTCTGTCCCTCTGAGAATCAGGCAAAGGATGTGTCTGTTTGCCAATATGTTTTCTTGCTGCCCCAGTGATGTTGCCTAGGTCAGGAAATAAACCTTTTGGGAAGGGGCAGGAAGGCAGGCTTTTATTAAGCTGCTTGTGCTGAATGTCCGCAGCGAGATGGGCACCGTGCGTCAGCTGGGACAAGTGCTGTGAGAATGAGTTCACACAAGTCTGGCTGTTTTGATCCAGAGTGACTCCAGGTCACTGACCCCTTCCCTCTTGGAAACCTGCATCTGTCTGGAGTGACCTTTACCACAACATTTTGAATTTAACTTTTGCACTCTGCATCCTGCCTATGCTGAGAGGGGAAGCTCCATTCCAAAGAAAGCTTTCCATCCTTGGAAATACATTAAATAGTACTGCCAGTGAATTGCCTTCTGAGAGTTACACACTAAACTAACCAGGGGAGAGCCAGTGAATACAGGGAAGACATTCACCAGCTTGGTGCCATTGTCTTTCCCTGCTGTGGTAACAAGTTCTTTGAGGACAGCGATACGGAATAGATACCATGGGCACCATGGGTCCAACCAGCATCTGGCACTGAGCAGGCACCAGCCTGAGACTGAGTACAGAGGAACCCTCTTACTCTTGTCTGCTTGTCCTGCTCTGAACAGCCCAACAAACAGCCAGGGAGACCTGTCACAGGGTGATTTTCTGATTTACAATGGGGCTGTGGTAGAGTATTTCTAGCTTAGTTAACAGCTGTTTTGTTAAGTCCTAATTTCTCCCATAACCTGTGTATTTTTGTCCCAGCTAGGGCATGGTCTGTGACATACGATGGAGAGTTTTGCCATTAATCACGTGCAAGTGAAGTATAAACTGGTTTTATTAGTTTTCATTGTGCCAGGTCACATAAATTAGCTGGAGCATGTATTTAATGCGTCCTGAGCAGTGTCTCCTACCTTTCCTGGTAAGTCAACATGTCACCCAGGAACTTGCTCTATCTGCACCAGCAGCAGGACCACAAACATTCTTGTGCTACCCTTGGGGTGACTTTTGCCTACACTGCATTTAGGGCCTGCCTATCCCTGGGAAAGGGTTTTTCAGGTTTTTCACTAGACTGAGGTTTATAGATGGGGGAAACTAAGGCAAAGTGAGGTGACATAGCGGGTGTGCTGCCAGTGTGTGCAGCAGCAGGAGACTAGCATGTATCTCTTGAGTGAGACTCATGGGACAGAAGTGTGATGCCAAGGAAAACTTCCTGAAATTATTTCACTGCAACCCAGGATGCTCTTACATCTAAAACTCAGACAGGACAAAGCTATGAAAAAAAAAGTGACTCAGCACTTTATGGTTCCAGTACATTTGCACTTCCAATGGTACACTGTCAGTATTCCTCCAAGGACTTGGGTTTTCTTGGAAGGAAAGGGTGTAACCAATTCATTAGCTGACCCTGGCATCCCTGATTTGCATAGGATGCTTCTGCTCTGTAACTCTAGAATAATAGTGGTGATTATAAACACATGATGGAGAGGGGTGAGGGTGGTGAAAACCATTGTAATCACACATGGGGCAATGTGCTGATGGACGGGCTGTGGTTCAGCATCCCGGGCTCTGGGCAGCCTGCTGAGCTCCCACACAGCGCGGGAAATCCCCTGAAGCAGCTCAGCAGCTTTCCTGCAGGAATTCAGCTGTCCCCACAAGCGTCCTCCCGACACAGAGCTGCTGCCATTGAGCAACAGAGAAAATATAATATTGCTTCTATGAAATGTTGTCATCCAACTCCCAGGTCAGAGTCTGTGATCCTGCACGTGCAGTCTAGACAGCCTGTGTCTCGGTCCTGCAGCTCAGAGCCCCTGGATTGGCAAAGCCAGGGCAGCTGGAGCACAAAGTGTCTGGATTGCTTTTATGTATTCCTGGCCCTCAAAGGATGCAGAGACTGTTCAGGTTCTGACACAGACTGAAGACTCATTTGGGTTGATCTAATCCAGGCTGGCTGCAAAGCCCCTGAGCTTGATCTGGTATCATAGGTGGGCTCACACTCTCTCTTGACCTTAAATATCCTCCCTTGATCTCATTTGGATACTCAAGTTTTGCTCAAAATACTTTTCATTCTTCCTAGTGCTATCAGAAGAACCTTGGCATGAGAACCAGTTGTGGTACCTGCTCTCCTGGCACCCATTCACTCATACACAGACTATTAATCTGCCCAGGAGTGTATTATAAATTATTTGATAAGTATGTAAATCCCAGAGCCAGAATGTCATTCTTGGCAGCCTCTTCCACAAGCTGGTGTGTAAAACTCTTTAACTGCAAATGATTTGCTGGATCTCACAACTTCCATATGAACTTGTAGGGACTCTGTGAAAAAGATGGGCAACACCAGGTGAACCAGCCGCTTGTTTTGGGAAGCTGTCAGATCTTTCTCCTGCGTTGTTCCACATGAATGCTATTTTCTGGCTTGTCCCCATCACTCTGATATTTCCAAAATAGCTGCAGATAAGACTCCAGTGACTTGGTTGTCATGCCTTTCTGAGGAGTTTTCACCACGATTTTTTTATTATTCCCTCATTTTGTTTTGCATTTGTTTTCTAATTTTACTTGCTCAGAGAAGCAAAGTGTTTCTAGCATCAACTCATACATAGTATATCCTGTCTCCTGGTCTCTGCCCTAACTCAATAAATGTAACTACCCTTCTCATAGATAAAAATATTTGTGTTCTTGATAAAAAAATGACCATTTATTATCCTATGGAAGTCTGATCTCCAGGGTATCTTCCAGAAATTATTCCTGTGATCAAATTGCCACAATGAAAAAAGATTTCTTCTTACCACGTCCTTCTTTTTGCCAATGGAAATAACCAACCTCTCATGTCCTTAAAAGGTCTCATGTAGGCTCTTTGGTAACTGGTTTGGGAATTATTCTTGCAATTTCCTTGCTACTGACTTGGCACTGCTGGATATTTTTCTGGTGCAGAAAAGGAGGGGGAGCAGGTGCTCCTTTCTGTAGGTAGAAAGGACTGAGGAGATGTTTGAATAGTTACTTAGCATTTGCTCCAGTGATTAAAAACACTCCTGTTTCCTGACTGGGCCCTATTTTTCTCCTAAAAACATTCCCTGATTTGTGACCTATTTGCAGGTGCCTGAGTTTTTGTTGGCTGAGTGTCCATGTCCTAAGGTGACATCAACTATTTGAGGATTTGTTTCTTGCCTTGCAAAGACTTGTAAATTTCCAGAGCCAGAGACCCCATGACCACGGGCTGGTGATTGGGTTTGTTTTCACACACAGAGCAGAGGGGATGCTGCAGACTGGCTGTTGCTGGAGGCTCATGCAATGATGGCAGGTGCCTGGGTTGAGATCATGCTGGGAACTTGAATTTTTGCCAAGTTGGTGTAAGAGAGGATCATCTCATTTGTCCTTTTCCCACCCAGCTGTTTTCTGGGATCTGTCAGGTGTTTGTCCTATCAGCCCTGTCTTTGTCTTGCTCACACACTAATGCTCTGAGCACCACAGCCATATCCCAAATACATCCTTCCCATGTCAGAGGCTCCTGTTTTCACTTTCACAAGCTGTGACTACTGGGACTTTCCTCAAGTTTTAAGTCCATTTATGACTGAGCAAGACCATGGTTTAAGCTAGAAAATACCTCAAGGCTCTCTTAGGACTTAATTTGTGTCTATCATGGTCTTAATGACCTGGGCATGGGGTGGCTGCTTTGTGCCAGCTCTGCTAGTGATCTTCCTGCCACTCTATCATTTTGCCTGTGGAGGGGAGCTTGCAGCAGTAATTTCTGTTAAGTTCTCTTTTTCCCTCCATAAATCAGCCAGGAGACATAGTCAGCATAGAGCAGTCTCTCACTGTTTGCACCAGACTTTAGATGAGCTGCACGCTCCTCAGCTGTGGGAAAGCCAGGGCCCAGGGCCCACCCAGATATGTCTATGTCAAAAAACTAGGGCTGATTCCTTCCTGTTCAGTGTTGTGTCAATCCATCCAAATTCCTTGTGAAAGCCAGGCAAGAAACACTGATATGTCTAAAGATTTCACATTAAAACTGTCCCCAGACCTGGGAACCCAAAGAAGACACAGGCTCCCTCTAGGAAGGATGTTCATACATGATAGTGTGACACACAATGAAAAAGGGATGACCAGGCAAAGAGCTCTGTTATTGTATTGCAGTAAATATGGATTATGTGTGCAACAGATTTCTACTCTACTGTCCTATAACGCCCCGCAACAGGAAGGCTTATTTTAACCAAATGGATCACATTTTTACTTGTTTTTCTAAGAGCAAACCATCTGTGCACTGGGGAAGTTTTTATGGCCTACGAAAGAGCACTTATAGGTGCAAAATATCAACATTCCTGTAAAATTAAATTAATTACCTGTTGGGAACAAGGTTTCCTTTTTCCTTCATTTAACTAGAATTCCCAAGCCTGCTCTCCAGTTCCCTTCAAAACTGGGAATTCAATCAGATTAATCATGGCTAAAGGCATTTCCGCTCGCTATTCAAAACATTGCAACTCCCCTTTGTCCTTATCATGGAGCTGTTCAATCACTCACTGCCACAGAGGAATGGGCTTGGTTGGGAGACGGGGACAATGTATGTGCTTCCTTTGACTCAGATCTACCTTCCTTCCCCCTCGAGTCCCTGTAGCACCTTCTATTGCTTGGAGCCCAAAAGTAAAACCTCCTCCAGAGGGATGCAATGAGATAGTCTGAGCAAATATACTTGCTGAGGTGAAGGAGTCTAGATTATAATTTCAGTGGCTCATCTTTCCTGTGTAAGTTGTCTGTGCTTCATTTTTTGCTCTTTTTCTCCGAGAATAATTACATTACTTTCTTATCTTTCCTTTATATTTCACATGGCATCAGCTATGCCACATAGTTTGCCATCACATCCTTTCCTTTTGTTTGAAAAGAGTGTATAATCTAGCTCAGTAGAGAGCTCCACTTTGGCAGGAATATGCTCAAAATTCAGTGATGAAGCATAAAGTGTAATGGATAGCACGATGTGGAAGGATGGTGATGCAAAACAGACAGAAGCACAACAGATAGAACTAGAAGTTCTAAATTTTTGCATTCTTCCAGTTGGCTCTGGAGACTTTACGTAGTTGATTCAGGAAAACACCTACATTACAGATGGAGAAGACTTTCTGTGTACCCAAAGTTCCCAGTACAGAACCCTTCTTTACAATCCTATGCGCCACTGGCTCCAGCAGAGTTTTCAATGTCTTGGACAATGGGTTTCTTTCTCTCACTTCTCTTGGAAGGTGATTAGAACCCAACAGCTGAATGTCCTTTAGTTTTAGGTTATCATTTAGCTTGAGCATACTCATGGTGTTTGGTAGCAGTACAAGTCCACAGTCACGTGTATACATGGATCTGAGCTGGCTCAGCAGGAATTCCCTGCTGGGGTGATCTGACTGAAGACTGGACAGTGTATGTTGGTATGCGGCTCACAGGAACTCAGCACCTTTAAGACAATTCTGTGGCTGTGTTCATGCAGGAGGAGGAGTTTCCCCCTTTCTTTTTGTCCATGTGACACACATTGAAGGATCCCTGAAATATTAAAATAAACAGAAAGCTTGACTTGCAGAACCTGTCTGCTAAGTCAGGAATCACATTTCTCACTGCAGTTTCAAACCGTCATCCAGAGACTTGTAAAACATTGACAAAAACCTCTTTGCCCCCAGAGCTTTCAACAAAAACAACAGCCAGTACTTGCACCCATCCCTGAAAGAGCAAATATATTAAAGTCTGTTCCTGCTTCACTCTCCTTGCTTTTACCCCCAGAAAAGGAGAACCTCTGAGCATATTCTCCTTTGTAATTTCGATTCCTTTTCCATTCCTGCGATTATAGCTGATTTAAGGATTAGAAGGCCCCAATGTGCCAGATATGGGGGAAGTAGGCTTAGTGTATGTAGTAAAAGAAATGTGAGGAAACCCCCTGATCTAAAGGCCCATTTCCTGCTCACTCTCATCACTGCCTGCTTTCAATGGGGAATGAGTAATCTTGTGTTCGACATAGCACTGCCAGCTTGTGAAGTGGGACTGCTCTGAGGTTACCTTACTACTTACTACAAGGTGCAGTAAACAACAGGGTACCCATGAGACAGATACCACTAAGCAGATTACAGATGGACCTAAGCAGATGTTACGTAGATACTGTTTCTGTAAGCTCCATTCCTCAGAGATACGTTGGACTCAATAGCCACCACACAAAAAACACACAAAGACAGGGCAGGATTAGTTCATGACTCACCCAGGAAGTCTGTGGCACTGCCAGGAGCTGAACACAGGTCTGAAGGATGAATGTTTATATTCTGTGTAGTAGACTTGCCTGTTTCTCCAGCTTCATTCTAATAAAATGCCTGTTGCCGTCTCTATTGTGAAGAGAGGGACTTCCCTAAATGACTTTGTTTGAAAAAAATCTCAGTGAATAGAAATAATGAAGAATATTCATGGCTGGGGTGTGAGCTTCATAGTAACTGAACAATTTTTTATCCCCCGACACTTCTTGGTACTAAATACATACTCAGAAGGATGTTGGGAATGTCTAATTTGACTGAGACGCTTGTGAATTTATGTAGAGTTTTCAGGTGATGATGTTTTATGGAATATATCCCAGAGCCCTCTGTCCTTGTGTTTGTAGAGAAGGTTCTATGCTACCCACAAGAGCCACCAACTCTTCAGCTGAAAAAAAAGGATTGAGTCATTGCCAAAGGTGCTTGGAGTTCTTGTCTACCCTTTGTCCCTCTACAATCTTAAGTAGTGGAATTTGAGAAGATATGTGAAGTGAAAAAGCAATTTAATTCTACATCCAAGCAAGCCAACTAACACTTTCCCACCCTTAGGACCAACATATTTCATAGCAGCTGCTGGCAGAGTATCCCAGGTTAGGTGTCCAGTGCTTCTAGCAATTCACAGTGAGCAGACAGTTTTGAAGGGGTTTTTTTGGCGAAGAAATACCAATCACACAGACAGATGGGCTTTTTCCTCCTCTGGTTTTCTTAGGGAAAAACTCTTTCAGGTGTTTGGACACACATATCTTGCTCATCTCAGACTAAGGACAGCAGGGATAGAGAGCATCCTGCTCTCACCTATCCAACCAGCAGGACTTAGCTGGGACTGCTGAGCAGAAGCAGTGCTCTAGCTAAGGTGTCCCCATACTGTCAGCCAAGGGGAACTTCGAGAGCAAAGTTGGAAAGTTTGATACTTTCAGAGGAGACCTCCAGTCCTTCTGGTGAAAGACAGAAAGGCGCCAGACAAGAGATAAAACCTTTCTAAAGCAGCAGAGAGAGATGGGGCAGCTGGCTGGGCTGCTGGGCTTTAGGTGATGCTAGACAAAACCATCCAAAACACCACCCCATGCATGATTGGGAAACCTTGTTTTGCCTTGGGGATGTCCGCATTCAGTTTAAAAGAGAGGTTTGCTCACATAAGCCCCAAGGACCAAAGAGGCCAGAAAAGCACAGACTTAGCATCTCAACAACTCACAGAGGAGGTGATAGAGAGATGGTGCAACAGAGGAAGGCATAAAATTGTAAGCTTTTATTAGGTGTGGATGATAACAAACGTGCTAAGCAACCGCTGTGTGTTTGGCGTCCCAGAAACACTGACTCCAGAGCTGGCACCTAGGGAAATGAGCTCTCCAAACTGTAAAGCTCAAGAGCTTTGCTGAAAATGTATGTCAGCTCTTTCTTTATCAAACGCTGCAGATCAAGTGAGAGAATTTGTTTCACCTGAATCTGCAAATCGTTGCTAAGTCTTTGCCTGGGCTCATCTACACACACAGCAAGAGCATCTGTCTGGCTCACTGGCCTTGTTAAGTGCTGGCTGAGTGGTTTGCAGCTCTTCAACCACAAGTGTTGGGAGCAAGGTGTGAGGTGCTGAACTGAAATTGTCAGCTGACAGCTTCCAGGGGAGCTATGGGAAGCTCCCTGCAGCCTGTTCCCTCTTACAGTCTCTGACTCCCATGACCTCTCCACAGACGCGTAAATGGCACCTGAGAGGCCTGTGTGCAGAGCTGGTAATTTGTCCTCACCCAGTCTATTCCCCACCGGTATGCAGAAACATGCATGGTGTGAGAAATGTGTCCATGGCACAAAGCCAGAGCCAAAACAGACAAAGAAATAATGTTTACCCCCAGGGCCTTTCTGACAAACAATAAAAAAGCAATAGAGTCAAGATAGATTACGCGTCAGCGAAAATATTACCTCTTCCTGCCAATTTTTATAAAAGGAGGCAAAGCTGCTCTTTATGCTGAACTAAAACTTCTGTTAAAATACTCAAGGAAAGCAATCATTTAGACAGTATCTTTCTTTCTAGCCAATGACAATAATATTCATATTAAATCTTTATTGTGACACTCTGCTTTATGGGATGCAGCAGGCAGTTTGCATTGTTTGACTACAGAGGTGCACAAAGGATGAGAGGACTCAGAGCCCGAGATGAACGCTCTGGTGACAGCATCTTTGCAAGCAGAGGAATGAACTAATTCCACCTTCACCAGATACAGAAAGCAGCTTTAGGTTGTTTGTTGACTTCTTCCTGCCCTGTGCAACACCCACTTTCAAAGGCATCAAGGAAACCATTGCCACCTGGGCATCAGAGGGAATGACAAGTGGGAACGCCAGGCTGCTGCACCTGAGCCAGCAAACAGCAGCCAGCTCCTGACTGGATGCCTGTGCTCACCTGAATGGGTCCCAACACCACGGAGATGAATAGGCACCGTGTGAATATTTTATTCAATAAACTTGGCTCTTCTGTTGTGTGGAGGGTGAGGCATGTGATTTATTACTTACAAGAATTTGGACAGCCCCTGGCTTAACGTGAAAACACTGGCAAGTGTCAGGAAATTCATGAACTTTACACACATGATTATCGATGACTTGTATTAGCAAACAGTTCTGGATATCCTCCCTTTTGAAACAATGCCAGTGGCCAAGCAGAGCAAAACACCTATGTGGGCCTAAGGTGGCAAATCACACACCATCATCTGCAAATAACCCACAGTCAGAGACTTGTCTGTATGATATCAGCAAGAGGCAAAGACTCTGCTTAGGAACAGAATAGGAAAAAAGGGTTCACCCACTTCTGCAAAGCCTGGGGGAGTTTTCAACAAGCACCACCTATGGCAGTGTTCAACACATAGGAAGTCACATTGAGCCATACCTCTCTTCATTAAATTTGATGGGCATCGCTCACAGTCTCTGGGGAAATCTATGACATGACATGAGCTGAAAAAGAAGAATAATGCCTTTCTCAGTGAAAAATATGATCAGACAGATGAGATAAGCTTCAGACAGCTTTCTTGGCTTGGCAAATCTAAAACTTCCTGTTACGGAAAACTACTCTCTGCACTCAACAGAAACAAATTTTGAATACTGGACTTCCATGTTGGTTATTGGATGGAAATACATGTTTCTCTGAGTCAGACAGATCCTACTCACACCTCCCCATACTTGTCTAAACCCACAAATCTGGCAGAGGGACAAGTTGTTAATGCACAAGCATCTGTACCTGAAACGAAGAGTGCAAAGTGGCATACATAAAGTAAGTACTTAATTTAGAAAGTAAGATCTCTTTCAATAAAGGTAATTGAAGCATGAAGTCCAGGGGAGATCAGGTAATACAACATCATGCTGTGCACAGACACTGAATATTAAGCTCTGTTCTGCTGCGAGAGGTCACCACTTGTGCTTTGGAGTTAAGAGATCTTTCAGATTTTAATTAAGTACTTAAATATATGCTTAATCAAACCTATTCAATGACAAACTGCAATGGAAACCAAGCCTCTCCAGTATAATGTGCTTAAGAGTGAAGTTAACTGGGATTATTGATATAACCACTCTTACCTGGGTGAAAAGGAAACTAAGAACTGCCTTTCAAGTGAGAATAGCAATGGAAAACTAAGAAACATATCCAGAAGTAATGAACCCCATTACAGACAAGAAGGACGAGTCTGCAGGAAGCACTCATAAGTACCTATTTCTGTTCTCTTTTCTAAACAAAAGAAGGCATATTTCTATCTTTCAGTGATAATGGCATCCTCTCTGGTCCATCAGAAACCAGGGAAAACTTTCAATAGGAAGCAGCCAGCTGCTTTAAAATCAGAGGAAGTGGAGCTGTATGACCTGTTACTCTGGATTTAAGGAAATTTTGGAACATGAGGGAAATTCCACAAGAGTGAAGAGAATTGAAGAAAGTGCCAACATTTGAATAGGGGTAGATGGAAAATCCCAGGTGGTATTAACTCAGTTGATCGGATGTTGATTCTGGTTTCAGTTGTGAAAAGACTGATACTGGATACAAGCATTGAAGAATTGAAAGGTAGCATATTTAGTTCCAGTCAGCATAGTTGTATAAAAAAAAATTCTGCCAAACGAACTTTTTGATGAAATTACAAGGTTCAATAATAAAAATGCTTCTGATATAATATAGAGAGTTTCCTATAAGGCATACAATTTATCTGCACAACAATGATAAAAAGACTGAGCACTCTACAAAGCAGTGTAGCATTTAAGTTGAATACAAGAAGGGAACTGACAGAACACAAAATAGTTGTAAATGAGAAACTGTGATGAAATGGGGTTGTTTCTGATGGCATCCTGCTCTTGACCAAATACTATCCAGTTTCTTTCTTAAGGATATTGAACAAAATGCAGATTTAAGTAGGGATAGTACTTGGAAATGGCTCAACAAGGGAATGTGGTACTGTACCAAGAATGAAGCTCTGATTTGTTTAATCAATATGCAAATGAATTGGACCAAATGAAAAACCAAACAGCCAGTGTGAAAACTGGAGGTCCCACTTCCAAGATGAAAAGCTCTAAAAACATTAGAAGGGAACTGGGGAGCACAAAAACAACAGTACAAAACTTTGGCTAAGAGCATTTGAACTCCAAAGGAACAGACTGTCAGGGGAGATGAAAATTCTATTATCTTTGCCTGAGGAATTAGTGAGACCACTTCTAGAATATTCTGTCCTGCCTTGGACATACCCTTCAAAAGGATGTGGAAAAATTTGGGATACACTCAAAAATTTATGTCTAAATGAGGCAAGGTTTGGAAACAACACCAGACAACAAAGGGCTTGTGGAACGTAATCTATGTAATTCATTGAGGAGAAGCCTAGAAGGGACTTTGAGGAAAGATGCAACTTTTTCTGTGTTGATTTTCACTTGGAGTGAAACCAAATTTTAAAACCTGACATCTTTCATGAAATGGATCTCCTACTCTCTGAGCCGCTCTCATCCTAATGATCCCAAACTCCAACAAATCCTATGCCAAGGGTAACATAAAGCTGAATTTTAACTGGAGATTGGTTACACTTCTTTCTAAACAAATAATTTGCTGGTGCATGCAGCTACAGAATAACCCTGATGTCATGAACAAGTTCTTCGTCCACCCAGAGGGACCATGTGGCTGAGAAATGGTAAGCGAAGGCAAGGACTAAGCTTTAAACATCCTGGGCTCTAATCCCACCTAAGCCCCTGCCCAACATTTTGAACCTGAGCAAGGCATTTAACCCCATCAGCCTTCAGTCCAGCTGTAGAACTGAGCAAAAATCAAGATCTTTCTGAGAACCAGATGTTGCATCTCAGCTCAGATTTATATCCAAAAAGTAACTCAGTGAAAAGACCTGCTGGGGAATGGAGGCAAGAAGCTGGATGGAGACTGTTGCAAATACTGTAAATTCACACTATTCACATGGATACTTGGAGTAAATGGGAAGAGGCTTTTCCCTGATGATGAGTTTATAGGAGTAGTATTTCTAGCCTCAAATTCACAGGGATAACACATTCAATACTGTCAGCAGCTGGATTTGAATTCTGTGGATTGGTAGCCTGGAAAGCCTTACTGCCCCAAGCAGAGGTGGTGGGTTGTAGGTACTTTCTTGCTGCCATCTGGTTTGGAGCAGGCCAGTGAGCCCTGCCACTGGAAAGCCCTCAGTTTCAGTTCATATTTATTCATGTGCTCGTTTTTCTTGTTTGGTGAAGGTTGCACGTCAATATTTAGTCACTGCTGTGGAAACAGCAACACACATGCAAAGGGAGAGGGGAAGAAAAGGAAGGAAAGAATAGAAAGCAGTGTTTTAAGGCACAACCAATTTGGCTGGTCTTGCAAACTTGTCTCAGGAATGTGAGTTCGTGTTGCCCATGTGCCTGCAAAGGGAAACAGGAATCGAAAAGGGAAGTGTATCAAACTGTTTACTTGAAACTATGGGCAAGAGTGGGAGCCAGAACGTCTGGGAATCCCATCAGGCATCCTCTGTGCGTGCACAGCTCCCTGGAATTGCTGCCTGGGGGCAATGATGCAACAGAGCTGTTGTGTTTTCAATCACCTCCTCTTCTCACCAAACCTTATGGGGTACCTTTCCTCTTGGCACAGTTCTGTTCCTGATCCTGGGGCATTGGGCAGGCTGGATCAGAGCTGAAGGTGGGCAACAAGGTCCAGAGAAAGACCATCCAGCCATCCATCTAACAGCAGCAAAGAAGCAATGGAGCTCTGGGGCTCTAGTCCTTTCAGTTCATACGCAACTCACATTGTAAAAGCAGCAACAACTAAAAGATAATACTCAAAAGACTTCTGTTGATAAGACCTAAGAAATAGTGATTATAAATAAAGTTTCACCAAGTAAAATAACAAATTGCCCAGCATGTTTAAAACTTCATTTAAGTTGCTGCTGATAATATGTATCTGCTGCATAATAAAACCAAAATGTCATGGGAAAATACTGGCTGTTAATTACAAGAAAGGACAAGGGAAAACTTATATATTAATTATATATATTAAACTTATATATAAAGTTATATATTTCAGTTATATTCAATTGGAAAACAAAAAAAGGAAAATGTGGAGACTGTGATCCCCAGAAAATATTATTTTCTTTATATATACCAACAGATAAAGGGAAGCCTTCTTTGTATCTTTGTTGGAAGTGGAAGAAGAATATCTAGTTGTGATTTGGAGGAAGTGCCATCAATACAGTGAAAAGTAGTTATTATCTGTTGCACTTGGCAATGGGAACATCCTGAATAAAGATACAGGGATGTGCATGCAGAAACCTGAGAAATAGTCTAACCTGAAGGGGAGGTCATCTGGTGCTGCCAGTTAGGGCTGCAGGGTTTGTTCTGCTCAGGCTCTAGTCTTTCAGTATGACACTGCCTGTTGTCAAAAAATGGCAAGTCTCAGTGAAACCCTGGAGAAAGGGGAGACTGGAACAGCCCCCAGGCTTTGGCAATAGCTATAGAAAATGTGTGTGTGTGTGTGTGTATGTGTGTGTGTGTGTGTTTAGATCCCTGATTGCAAAAGAAAAATGGCATTAAGTTGGCACCAGAAAGGAATTTTATACCTGTCAGTTTTTGCACAGGTTTGCAAATGGCAAAAACTTTCAACTTCTGCCAGAAAAGCATCAGGGTTCACACATACAAAGCCAGAGAAATTATGTATCTATACCAAATACAAGAATTTTATTTTGATTTCAGTACAGTCACTCTGATACAAGAGCTGAATAAGTTTGCAGAGGCTTGATATAACCTAAAATGGAAATAGTTCTGGGTATGGAGAGTCACATCTTCCATTTCTGCATTCAGACCCGCCTGTAGCATATAAGCACCAACATAAGCCTCTTTAGGAGAAATATCTAAAAGCTACATTAATTTATAATCACTGATATTTGGGAAAAGTCTAATTTGACCTCTCAGGAGCTAGAATTTTGGAATTGCAGACCATTATTAAGTACATTATTTAGTGTTATTAAGTACAAAGCAAAAGGGGACCTGCAGTTTTGTCTTCCCCATGCCAGTGCTCTCCAGATTTATCCGATGGTGTTTGTGCATTTTCTGCCTTCCCACATGGGCAGGGACTAACCTCCCTGTTTGGGCCGAGTGAGGAAGAGACCCACAGCTGTTGGCTCCAGCCCTGCAGTGCACAGGGCCATTGATGCCAGATCCTGGAGTGGCCTAGTGCCAAAGAGGAAGACACAAAACTACCCTGCAGCAGATGTGTGGTGGGATGCCCTTTACATGGACTTCATTGTGCATCTCATTCTAGTAACTCAGGGTTGGTCCAAAAATTCATGTCCTTCCACAATTCAACACTTAAAGATAATTAAAGATAACCTTTACACAGGTGCCAAGCAACATCCAGGTCTTTTTAGGTTTAAAACTAGTGCTGCTGGGTCTTAGGTCTAAGGTGATGTGTGGGTCAGGCTCCAGGCAGGTTATGTATGGTTGCTTGTCCCCTTGTCTGCTTTTCCCTGTGCCTTTCCAATTTTCATGAAGAAACTGCAGAAGGCAGTTTTTTGGTTGCTTTGCCATGTTCCCATCCAGACCAACAGTATCCTTTCTTGAAGAGGGTGTGTATCTTGTGCCGGGTCCACACCATGAATGTTGAGTACATGCAGTCCCTTTTGAATCACAGGAAGTATGTAGGCTTTGGAGATTATCAGCCCATTATTAACATTTCAGAAAAATATAAAGTGGTTTCCGCTTTATCTGTTTACTCTGTAGCTGATAAAATATTAACATTTTTCAACCTCCACTGAATAATCCCTGGTCCCCATATTCCCAGACAATATGGTGTGTGGCTTAAATGGATCACCCCAAATGAAGCTGTTTCTCTTGGCTACTGTCATACAGGAAGCTGGTGAGAAAAAGGTTGTTTGCGCAGGATTTAAGCATTAAAAAAAAATTTATGAAAAAGTGATGCCGAGGAAAACATCAGACAAGTAGTAAAAGTGCTTTGCATGTGTGCAGCTGTTTCCTGGACGTTTCTTTCTATTGCAGAGGCACTTGGTTTACAGGAAATTCCAGCTCACATACAATGCCAGTCTCCCCAGAAAAAGGACTCTGGGCGCAGCTGTATTGATCTGATTTGTGCAACTGGTGGTGCTGGCAATTACACCATGTGCATGCTCACAGGCAGCAGAGACTGTTTTGACTTGACTCTGAATGGTTTTTAGGAAATAAGAGTAAATTTGACTCCATCTGTTTTATAGCAGGGCTGTTGTTGCTCATGGTTAGTTTGAGACCTGCCCAGATTAGGTATTGGTCCAGATATAACTTAGCACCTAAGCTCTGTGGGCAAGCAGCCGGCTCCGGCTTGTGCTGAGCACTGCATGGAATTGTGCTTTTTGGTGAAAGCTCCAGCAGAAAGAAGCAGAACTGCAAATGCACAGGCTGATGCACAGGCTGAGGGTCTCACATACATATAGAGCCTCCTCTATACATCTAGAATTTGTAGCAAGTTTAGAGGTCCTGAGAAATTCACCATTTCTACCACCTACTCTTTCTAGACTGTTCTTCCAAGTTCAGAATAGTTGACAGCATGAGATGGGTATAAACTCCAGCAAGCCCAGATAAACTTTGTATGTTTCGCATTTTCTGTTGGATAGAAACCCTGACACGCTGTGAGCACTGGTATGGCTCATCTCATGGCAGACCCAGCCATGTTTAGTTCTCATCCGGAGGTGCTGGGAGCAAGACAAGTGCGAGCAGGGTTAGCTGGAGTTCCCATTCTGCTGAGTTGGCAGAAAGCCTCATGGCAGCAGATGCAGAGGACCTGAGATGATAAATGGACTTTGGAAAGCAACCCAAACATGTACATACAAATTAGTATTTAACATACAGTTGCTATTTGCAAATTATCCCCTTGTGATTTAGCTCTTGAATGAAAGCCACTGTGTTAGCTGAACAAACAGTAGCAGAGGAGGCTGTGAAAACGCACCTCCACTCCCACCCACAGCCATACCCCAGGCGAGCCTGCAGGCCAACATGTGTTTGCATGAGGCACACACACCCCTTCCCAAACAAGCCATGAGAGCCACCCAGGCCTGGTCTCGTCTCCCACTCTACCAGGCACTTTCAGCCATGTGAGCCACCCTTAACCAGCCACTAGCCCTGAGTAAGGACCCCAGACTGTGAGGAAGAGGCTGGTGGCAACCTGCACTGTCAGCATGCAGGTCGCTGGTGGAGACAGGAGCTGGGCCTTTTGCCAGGTGCTTTGGTGGAAGATGAGCTGGGTCACTAGCCCATGTTTTTAATAGGAAGTGATGTTATGGCAACACATGAATCATAAATAATTTGACACCAAAAGGAACAAGCCACAATGGCCCAATACCTGAGCACCCGCCCCTACATCCGGAATGACACAGTGGGCTTGACGCAACAGGCCAAGCTCTGACGCGTGTTGTGAATGCTCAAAACCCCAGAACTCCTCCAAACCTCAGTGAACAAAACCAGACCTTCCCAGCCTGAGAGTCCCAGTGCTGAGAACCTGCACTGCTCCTGGGCCACTTGGAAGGGCCCGGGGCAGAGGGGAGGAAATCAACCTGGGGAGCACAGAGCACCCTTGGGGTGCAGTGAGCTAGTTAGTCTGCAAGGTGTTGGGACAGCACATCCCAGCTAAGGAGCCTGCTTGCCTCCAGCAAATATGAGGAGCTGGTGAGTAGCTGCCTCCTGCCATTGCTCCTGGCACCACGTGCTCAGGGCTGGCAGCCAGAGCACCCAGACAAACTCTGCACCAAGTGTGCACTGCAGGACTACCAGAGGCAGCACAACTCACCATCCTTCCCCTCACCCCATGGCAGGGCTGGTGTTTGGAGGTACGAGAAAGGTGGTGTTACTCAGTGGCCTACATTTTGCAGGTCAGGTCTTTCCCAGCCAAAAAAAGAGGAAAAGGATTACATTTCAAAATAGTTTCCCTTCCCTTTGGAGGGAGAAGTCAGAGGTAGAGCCAAACAGCTGCTACTATGCATGATTTAGGGAGATAAGAAGCAGCAGCAAGAGGGACAGACTGGGATTTATAGTATCAACCCTAAAAATAGTTGTTAAGAGAAAGCCTAAGCCTGGCAAAGCCTCACTGGGAGTTGCCCCATACACAATTGCTAAGCTCAGCAGATGGCACCTGGGGTGGAAGATTTGCCTTTGAAGAGTTTGTCTCCACCATCACCACTTTCACCCAAGATACCACTTTACACTTGAGGTCCAAGTGGCTCAACCCCTTGTGTGGGTGTCCCTAGGAAACAGGTCACACTGAAATAGGCTGAAACAGAGCTGTCAACACGGCAGCTCACATAGGCTTATTAAAAGAAAGTACAACTGAAGCCAATATAACTTCCTCTTCAAGCATCTCTGAGCAAGGAGATGACTTGCCCAAGCAGGCTGGTGGCAGACACTAATGTGGAGAGGGGCTCTCTAGGCTGCATTCAAGCCAAACTCGAATGACATGCCCAAGTTGGCAACCAGACCTGGAAAGATCGTCTGCGTGTCGAGTCTAGCCCTCTGCAATCACAGACAACCATGTCATATAAAACCATTTAACTTTGCTAACTATGCTGCTCATCCCTTCAAACCTACCAGGAGTGTTTTCAGACCCTCTCTTGTCTACTGGCGTCGTCTTTGCTTTCCTTGCCAAAATGAAAGTCCCTAGGGCAGTGGGACCAATAAATACACATTCCAAACTCAATCAGGAAAGCCCATCTGCTCCAAGAAAAGAAATAAATATAAAGACAAATCACAGTGAGGCTGAGATCAATAAGTATCAGTAAGCTGTCAGCTCTTCTGATCGAAATGAGCTTTCTACTTGTATTTGCACTGAATGTCACCCACACACAAGAAAGGCACTGGTGCTGTTGCACAGGTATGTATTATGTATTCCACACTGTGAGCAAAAATGTGGCTTTATAAAGTATCTGATTTAGAAGTTGTTGGGAATTTGATTTGCTGCCCAAGAAAAAAATACTTTCTTGGTTTAGCTTTTTAAAAAAATACAATTAATTTCTTCTTAGTGATGGAAGAGGAGCAGATAACTTTTTAAGGGAAAGGCTTAAAAAAAAGATGCTGCCTCTGGGGATTTCCAGGTAGATGCAAAAAAATCTCTTTTCCATTAAAAGGTAAAATGTTAGCTCCATTCCATGTTTGGTTGTCTCTCCCTCTCCACTCACTCAGGATGATGAGCACCATGGAAGCCCAGTCTGTGCCCTGCCCTGGCCTGGCTCTGCAGAGCCCATGATAGTGTGCCTGGCAGGCTGTATGCCTTGTCCTCCCTGCCAGCAGTTGCAAAGGCACTCCCAACACTGGTTTTGCTCAGAATGCTCACATGCTGTTTCTAATAAAACCTGATCTCCTTCCTTTTGATGCAGACGACAGGAACTGGTCCTGGTTTAAGTCACCCAGCCAGAGAGCGCACACCACAACTGGCCCATGATAACTCTGGAACTGCAGAGAGGGACTCAGGAAGCAATAAATCAACCATGCTGAGTTATGACATTGGTGACAAAGGAATGGTTTCTCCTCCAGCAAGCCCTGCTGAAGGTACTTGGTCTCTGAAGACACTGTAGGGGCTGGGCTGGCAGGCCCTGCAGTGGAGCAGACAGTGTTTATTTGTCCTATAAGCACTCTAGAAACAACCAGTGCTGCTGTGGATGGTTTACATACACACCTAACAAATAGCATCAATAACACTGAAACATTAATTACTTTGATAACACTTTGAGGTCCCACTGAAAGTTTGTATGCCACAACACTAGGAATATACAGCTTCCTAATGGGAACTGGTTCAATCCTAAACAGGGAAGATGGATGAAGAGTAATGGAGGCAGCCAGGGCAGTGAGTGGTGGAAAAATGTACAAGGTCACACAGCAGCTTGGTATTTCAGCAGTCCTGGTTCAATGTGGTGCTTGCTGCTCCTCATTAATCCCTCTATCGTTATTCACACTATGAAAGTATCTTTGAAGCCTCTTAAATACTATTTGACCATTAAATCCCATGATGGAGCAAAAGCAGGATGAGAGAGACTCAGGAAAGCCAGGACCTGGATTTTGAAAAGCTACTTCTGGTAGGAACAGCCCCTCTTGTAAACCCCCTTGTTCACAAAGGAGGTGCAAGCCTGTTGCTGGCTGGGGAACACAATCTGAACATCTAATACGCTTTGAGAAACCACATCAAACATGGTACTCCCAAGAAGGAAGCATTGTGACAGCAGTACATGTCACCCATTGACTGGGAAGGGAAAGGAACTAGGGCTCCAGGTTGCCAGGTATATTTTCTAATTGAATGACCTTCCTACCCTGATAAAGTAACAAGAAGCCCATGTAGTGCTGTGGGGCACCAAAGCTCATCCGCACGAGGGGTCTGCAACCAGAATGAGGAAACTGGCTGGAACTCCATGCAGGGTTCTAGGCTGTTACCATGTGCTGACCTCATGCTCTGCCCTTGAAGCCCCAAGGCCTTCACATGCTCACCCCGTAGGTGGGACTGCTGCTCGCTTGGCCAGCCAGGGCCCAGGTGAGCACCTGGGCCACCCCAAGAGTCCAGGACTGACAGCTCAGCTAGGCCTTGGGGTGGCTTTGGGGGCACAGCAGAGTGCTAAAGGCCTTACCTTCAGCAAAGCCTAGCTGGCCCCTCCCTGCAGACCCAGGCACTGCTGTTCCAAGATGTGTCGAGACAGGCAACCTCCAGTCTGACAGCAGCATGCCATGATGGATGCCTTTGCAATGGCTTGTCCAGTGCCAGTGTCCCCGCAGCTGTAGGTTTGGCAGGTCTCTGAAGCCTACGCCCAACCCACAGGGCAGCTTGTGGCTGGGGCCGACGTGCCCACCCCTATGGGGGGTCCAGATCAGAAAGGTGTGGGAGCAGCAAGGTTGGGGCCTTGTCGCGACTGTCTTGGCAGGCCCTTTCCAGTGCCAGTGTTCCTGGAGCTCCAGGCCCTTTAGATCTCTCAACCCTAACCCCAGGCATAACCCTAACCCTACCCCTAGTTAATTACTGAAATCCACTCCCTGGGTTTTCCTATCAGAAAGATGTAGGAGCAGCAATATTGGGGCCCTGCTGCAATGGCCTCGGCAGGCCCTTTCCAGCCCCAGTGTGCCTGGAGCTTGAGGCTCTTAGATCTCTCAGGCCTAACCCAGACCCCCAAGGGCAGCTTGGCACTGGGCCAGAGGGGCTCATCACCATAGGTGGCACGGATTAAGAAGTATGCAGCTGGCAATGGAGGCACCTGCTAAGCTCTATACACTCAGATCCAGGGGTTTAACCCAAGGTTCTATTGCTCTCTCTTAGCGCAAAGAAGAAATCCCCACTGGGTACGGTCAAGAGGTGAAAATCACACTAAAGCTTACTGGCAAAAAAACCAAAATCAAACACTCAAAAATCAACCATCTTTGGCAAAGGATGAAGTACAACATATAATTCAACATTCAGCCACTTATCATAGCAGTACTCAGTTTTAATTTAGCATTTACTTAGCATAAACTTAGCCCAACCAGGAAAAACCTTGATACTTATGAAATGCTATGATACCCAAAAGCTCTTGGCAAAGAGAAGTAGGAAAAGAAAGAGAGACAGAGAGGAAGCTAGGAGAGAAGAGATCTAGAAGAACACACAGAGAGCTCACACCTCCTAGGATTGCAGCAAGGGTAGGACAGGAGCCTGGGTAGAGGCCCTGCACACAGACACAGATCTGTGTGGCTTCTAGAAGTGAGAGTGATCTCCTCTGCACTTCCCTTACTGAAAACCTGATGAGTCTGGGCCAATGTCACACATCTGGTCAGGCTGTGCAGAGCATGGCTCCCTCCAGGGGCAAAGTCAAACACACCATTTATTCAACTTGTCTGGATTGTCTACAGATTCCAAAGCAAATAGCTAAGCATGCATCTTGTAAAAATGTCATGTCCCCCTGTTTACAAGAGATTTCTCTGTGATATTTGCTCAGACAGAAGGTAAAGTCACACCAGTGAAACAAAGAAGAAAGGAGAAGGAAGTCACACAAAGTGAAGATTAAGTTCCCAATCTGCACTGGTGAATGGAGGCTGTTGGATGTGGTCATGTTACCTCCTTCCCTCTCTTCATGCATCAAGTTATTTGTGGCTGAGGGAAGAGACCATTTTAACAAAGAGACCATTTTAACAAAGAGCCTCCCGGGGAAGGCTGGTCTCAGCCTGTAGTGTGAGACGTGATCTCTTGGCCACACAGGATCCTCTTGAGGAGCAAGGAGGATAGGATGTGTCTTGTCCACTCTGGAAGTGGAATGCAAATCTACACACAGCACACCACAGTTGGGAGCCCCTCCAGTGTCCTGCAACCCCTTCAGAGGGGGATGGATGGTGCTGATCTCCTGGCAAAGGTGGCAGCTTCTGCATCTGCAAGGGGGAGCTGACCAAAGGCTGGTGAGGCTCTGCAGATCAAGACTGCTTTTCATTCCTTCTGCCTCTGTGATGGGGATTCTTCTGCCACTGGGAAGTGAGTTGTGGATTCCCCCCTTCACTCCTGTCTGCTCCACAGACAATATATGATAAATTGAAGATATTTGACACCACAGAGAAATTTCAGAGGTGCCATAAACCCCAACGTGGGTTACGTGTTGGGTGAATGTTGGTGAAAAAAGAGGTGTAAGAGGAAAGCACTGTGATTTGGCAAATGGCAGATACACAGTGTGTAACTGACCCCAGGCATAAGTGGTTCCATCAATTCAGGAACTTGTTTATAAATAATTTTAAAAGCAAGCATATGGTCAGACAGAGAGGTAGAAGAGGCACCTCTATCCCTCACGAGCTGCTGGCTCCTGTCCATGGCATTTTCACAGACCATTTCTGTCTCATTAAAATCATTTCTTCATGGGCCATGAAATGATTTTCCATGCATGGAAAAGGTTCATAATGCTCACAGCTCTGAGCAAAGGAACACACTGAGGATGGTTTGGAGAAGTTGACACTACACCTGGCCCCAAGCAGAAAAACAGGAGTAAGATCAAAGCCATCAACTCTGTGGTACCCTGAAGGGAGATGCTAAAAAAAACCAACCTCAACAGCAGGATTTGGGATCACCAGGCAGGCATCAGTTACCCAGCTCTGGCTGACACAGTCCAAGAAGCAGCTGCAGCTTGTTTCCCGCAACAGAAGCCCCTCCCTTGCCTCGCCCTTTACCAGCATTTTTGGGTGAGCCGTCCCCAAGGAGGGAGCACACCCAGCTGCCTCAGCAGGGTAAGAGCCTATCTTCTCCTTGGGGCGCACCTGGCTCTAAGTCCCCCTGAATGTCCCCTGGGGCTGGCAGTGTTGGACACAACCTGAGGCAGTGTGAGGGAGCTGCTCCAGACTCAGAGCCACTGTCCACCCCTCCCAGCCATCTCCTTTGCTACAGCCACAGGCCCCTTTGCAGTGCCCTGGAGCTGCACAGCTCCTGGGGCCAGAGCCTGGGTCTGGTTTTCAGCTGCTGAGGCTCCCGGAGTCTTCAGCCCTCTGGAAAAAGGAGTCTAAATGCTACTTATTTGGAGAACTCACAGGCTGGAGGAGTGTCTCTTCCCCACTCCCTACTCTAAAGGAGGATGCTGATGCTCGCTCCCCTGTGCTGCTTGCCAGCCCCTTGCTCGCCCCTTTCAGCTCTTTGCTCCCTCCTGTCTTTTCCTTATTGAGAGGGCTGGATCAACAAACACAAACACTTCTGATCAACTTGTAGTGAACAAAGCACAGTATTTTAGCTTCAAGAAACTTTGGAGAGGCTCGCACAAGGCTAGAATTTGGCTCTCATTCCAAAAGCCAGGCTACAGAAAACCCCGCTTGAGATCATTTTACTGTTACCTGGGTTACTTCTTCCCCCTCTCTGGCAGGAGGCTGCAGCACCAGAAAGTGTCAACTTACTCTCTCTATTGGGCCAAGAACATCCCTGGTACAAATTTATTGCTCTTAATAGGGCTGGGCCTTTAATTCCTAGCACATACTTGTGAAGAATTTTGGCTTGTCACTGAGGAGTAGGAATTATTTTCCTCTCTACAGGTACAGGCAGGTCCTCCTTTTGCTTAGGGCTCTGCACATCCCAAGACGAGCATTAGTGCAGTGCTCCCATAAAAAGGATATGAAAATCCCATAAGCACCTGCCTGTGCTGAAACCAGCAGCAGAATGGCTGCTGTTTAGCACATGGGATTTTTTTTCATATTCCTTTCCCCTTTTTTATTGCACTGCACTAGTTGAAGTGCTACTGTGGGATCAATCTGCTCTCAGTCCCTTGGGGAATTAGACCAATGAAGTAAAAGGCTCCTATAAATGAAGACAGGGCACTCTTGCCATTAAAGTCACTAGCAGCTGAAGCTAGGACTAAGGTTTCACAGCTGATTTTATGACTTCTTCCCATTTGTAAAGGGATCTGGTTTAAATGCTTATCATGCTCAGCTGACTGGGGTTCCTGACATGCTCCTCTGTGGACAACGCTGATGTTCTCATTGCTGCAAAAGCTGCTGTTGGTGGCTTCCCATCACTGATGGGGCAAGTGGTCACCAACAAGGACAGCCCATTAAATGTTACTCCCTGAGAGAGGCTTTGTGATGACTGGAAGGAATCTCCCTCCTGCATTCCAGCTAACTTAGTATCTGTAGGACAAATCTGGGCTGAATATAGATCTTTTGGCAAAAATCAGCCTGAAGGAAAGCAAAGGGCAGAGATGGGCACACTGCCAGCATGTGCCAAAAGTCCTGCCAGCCTGCTGGCAGTGCATGTGGGAGAGATGAAGAAAGCTCTCCGAGCAAATGCCCTTCTGCAACCAAGAGGGCAGCCAGGCTGACCAGGCCAGCAGCTCTATTCACTGCTCTAGCAAACAATACCTGAGCCCCAAAAGACACCTGAGGGCAGAAACAACAGGGACTACTGAGGGATGCAATTCCACCAAGTACCTCAGGCTACAGCTTCCCATGGACACTGTGTGGGTTCAACCAGCAGCAAAAGGTTCTGATACTGCAGTTCCTTCAGTAAAGGTGCCTCTGCACCCAGCCTGGCAACAGAAGCAGTTGCACATTACCACTAAACTTCATCCCAGTTTGCACTAGATTCCCTTTTTGACATCTTTCCCAATAATACCAGTGACTCTCATCATTACTCTGTGAAACCAGCACCATGAGCACACAGCAGCTTGCTAAGTCAGGTGAAAGAGAGGATATTGTTTCAGTCCTTCACATTACTGAAATGTGAACAAGAAATGCAGATCACTTTTCTTCTGCAAGGAACAAAACCCATGATCAAAAATCCTCTTTGGATTTCAGCTAATAAGTGCCTCGGCTTCATCAGATCTACAAAGGAGGATTTATGACAGATGGAAAAGCCCAAGTAAGAACGTATGGAAGAATGAAAAATGATGAAAATTTAGATGTCTTCCCCCTATCAAACTCTTCTGGACTCAGCTATTACGGATCACTTCTGGGTAAATGTAATAAAAAAGGTCATATTCTTAAAAAAAAAAAAAAATAATGCTTACTAGAGGTCCCAGGATGGAGGCTTGTCAGATCTGTCCCTTACTTTAAAAATCCATTTCTGCTTTCTGTACCTCTGTATGCCTAATGATGTTTTGTGTACATCTGAGAGTCTGCACAGACACTCAACAAACCATTTGCCTGAGGCCTTCATTTCATGGATGCTATGTGAACTGGTCTCCAGATAGATGAGGTGGCAGAGGTTAAATAGCTAGTTACAGTACATAAAGTTTATATCCACTGTGACTAGATGAAGCTTTTTCCTTCTTTTAAGAGCCTTTCTCTTTATGGAAAAGAGAAAGATGACTTCAGTCACATCCCAGCTTTACAGCATAATCCTATTTTAATGGTAATAACATACAAAATCCTTCCTACTTTACATCCAAACACCTGCATTGCGCTTCTGTAGCAGTGAGAGATGCTACTCAGCACGCAAGGGAGACTTGGCACCTGTGTCTCAACAATCTGTCTGACCTAACACACCTAACAATCTTCTTTTTCAGACTTCCAGTGAGATGAGCAAGGCTAAATGCAGTGGAGATCCAGAACTTGTCCCAAGAAATTGAGTTTTGCAGGTAATTTTTCCTTCCCTTTATCAAATGTATACAGCAAGAATGTCCTTCCTGCTGTGACTTAGTTTTCTACCAAATTTCATAAGGAAGGTCTTTGGAAGATGGTTGATTGCACATTTAATTTCATAAAGTTAAGACTACCTCATCACATAAAGAAAATACCATTACCAGATGCTCCATGGTGGCCTTGATGGAGCTACATAGTCCCAGGTAGGTAGTGCCATAATCTCTTTCTCCACCATACCAGGAAATGCTCTCTCTATAGTGCCAACTGGATACATCCCAGGAGGAATGATTCCTCCAGGGGCTCACTAGTTTGGTGCCCACTATCTTGTCCTTATTTGCTCTAGGGCAGAAAGTGAGGAATTTTTAAATGGCTCATGAGATAGTCAAATCTAATTTCAACCTTGACACAGTCTGGAGTTCCTACTGACCATTTTCAGCTGTCTCCTCCATGAAAAGTGGGATTTTTTTGATAATTTTCCCTCTGTGCTATGCCACAGGCATCTCCTGAAGCAGTGGCTATGCATTGGACCATCGCATGCTCTCCTCTGTAAATAGATGTGAGGAAGCAAAGAATTGCGAGGCAGGAAACGGCCACTTGGCCCAATGAGCCTGGCCCTTTAAGTTTATCTCGAACGCACCTCCTTGCTTTGTCTTTGCATCTGCAAATCTCCTTTCTCCTCGTAAAAACGTCTAGCTGTCTCTTAAACCCATTCAAAGTATTTGCTTAAGTGAACTAACTTGGCAGCAACTCTACAGTATTTGGGTTGGCCTGAGTGACATAATGCTGCCAGAATCCCCTGTTTATTTTTCATGTTGCCTGCAATCCTGCCATGCTGGGCTGAGCTGTAGCAGATAAACAAGTCCTGTATAGCCCATAGAAACCACCCATGGAAAACTCAAAGCTACCAGAACTGGCAATGATGACTCAGCATCCAAAATGCTTCCCATGAAATAACTCAGGAGCCAGCCTCTTTGGGGCTTGTGCTCATGAAAGAGCCATCTCTGGGTGGAGTTCTGAATTGGCTTCAGCCTGTGCTCAAGAGCAGATGGGAGAGTTTCTGCCACCCTCCCATCTAAACTTTTCTTTACTAAGCACATCGAAGCATCTCCAGTTCTCAGTTGGCAGGCAGCTAATTTTAAACTGAGATACAGTTAAATAATAAAGATTTTGTGATGATTAGCTGGCTTTTGTGCTGCTTTTAACTTTTTTAAAGAATGACATCCACTTGCTTTTTCTAACTCTAGATGAGCACTGCCATTTGGGTCACTCACCATGGTTCCTTTCCCCCTGGTGAAATACCAGCTTCACCCATTTGCTCAAACCTAGTGTAACTCTGCCTCCCACTGGAGTTTACAGTGGATAATTTGCTTCCCTATATCTGTTCTTGAATTGCTGTTACTGATGCTGCTGAACATACGCTGACCCATGAGGGACAAGTTTCAATGATGCAGCTGATGCTGTGTATTTATACCAATCAATCCCACTCAGTGCTTTTCACACATTTTTGCTTGGCAGCCCCCGCCCCAGTTCCCTATGTGGGACTGTACACCTCATAGCATAGTGAACAAAAGCCAGGAAGCTTGTCGTCACATTTTTCTAGCTACCTTTCCTGCATCCTGGGGAAGACCCCAGTCTGAAAATCATAATCATGGACTAAACTTTATCAGAGGATGTGGATCCTCATCCACATGCACGATTACATGTGTCCCAATGGTTACACGTAACGTCTTAAGCCTTTAAGTCACTGAGGTAAACACTGCAACATCCAGTCTTCAGTCTTTTGTTGCAGTTCATGCTCTGGAACATGCTGTGAGCAACCAGCACTGTTCTTCTTCATCAGCTGCCTGAGCATTTGTCAGCTGAACTGCAGCAGTGGGAAGGCAGGAATAAAAACCTCTAACTGCAACTTTTCTGTATACACTGTATTCTTACGTTACAAAATAATCCTACATATTCATATAAATGTAGCCTCACTAAGGCAAAGGGACCATTGATATGAAAACTTATCTGGAATATTAGGATCTCTTCAGTTCTGGTTATCTTCAAGATTCTATAAATGGTTGGCATATGGAAAAAATCCCTTTGCTCTTGATATAAATCCCATTCTCATAAACATTTGAAAATGCTATTATTAGGGTTTTGCCAGTAAGAACAGACATTTAAAGCATGTAGAAACAGAATCAGGTTTTTAATGATTCTTTTGCTCCTCTCTAATTACTTTTCGTAGCACTTTAAATGACGGGGTTCCTGATGTAACCCTCCACAATCTCTAAAAGACTACTGCTATTTGATTTTTTTTGTTTCATATATTTTGAGCATTGATGATGTATTTTGTAGCTAATGTTGCTATCCATCTACAGGTATGTGCCAATTTGTTTTTTCTTCCTGTTCTTGCCTAGTAAGAGAGGAAGACAGATCCTGCTTTCCCTGGAAAGCTTAGTTCTAGCTCATTTAATTTGATCTGTAATAAAACTTATTTTCCATTTTCCCATCTGACTCCTTCACCTGTTTAAGGCCCCTATGTGTACTAGGTTGTGCTGACTTTTGATGATTTCTTCATCATCAGTCTGTGTACAGAATATTCTGTATTCAGAGAGGTGAATGCAACAATGCAAAACGCATTTCTCTGTTGAAGAGTAAATCCCAGTTTAAAGATATTATTTGCCATAACGTCAAGCTATTTCCAGAAACTGCCTTTCATTTCACCCTGCATTTGGATTCTGCATTCACTTCACTCTGCCTCTTCCTCAGCCTGGCAAACAGCTCAAATTCCTTCAGCAGTTTGATATCAACTAATGCTATATCAAAGGAAATCTAAACCCCATTTAACTGTGCATAGGGGGATATGAAAGCTCTCAAGAAGACTAACAACACATAGCTGGGAGTCCACTGCCACAAGCCTGAGCAGCCCCAGCCTCCCCACATCTTTCCCACAGTTGGAGAGCTGCAGCTGGTGCCACCCCTTACCCCCAGCCCAGCCATCCCAGGATGTGTCGCTGCTCCTCCGTGTGCAGCTGTGGCTGCTGAGCCAACGGGCACCCAACCGAGGCTCACACACTGTCAGCTCATTGCACTCAGACAGCTGTAGATTACACAGAGAACAAAGAGAAAGACAAACCTACCAGAGAAAACTCAAAGAGAAGTCCGCAAGCAATGGCTGTGTTGGAGTATTGCTTCTCCTGTTCCCACACCCTCATTTTTCACCTGTTTCTCTGTGTATAAGTATTTTAAAGCAGAAATCTGATCTGCACATTTGGGTTCAAAACAAGCCAAGTTCCTGCTGTAGCATTGCGTGTGTTTGGTATCCCCGCTGCCTTCCACAGCAGAGGATCTGAACACTTCTTGTCAATTTAAACATCTTGTCCACTTTCATGGAGAGCTGACTGTAGCTTCACATCCTGCACAACCCAACTGCAATGGGCTGAAAGCAAGGGACAGACTGGGAGAAGGGAAGAGCTTTCATAGAAAAGCTGGAAAATAAGAGAGGCTGACAGTGCCTGGTTTGTACATACTTTTTTTCTAGTGATGCTGTCAGATAAATCACTGCCCTCTCATGTCCCTACGGCAGGTGTGTACAGAGCAGCTGTTCTTTGGGCTCTGCTGCCCTGTAAAGGCACACGTATGTTCTACCTACACCCCTGCCACAGCTGCTGTGAAATAAATCCTTTAACCCACCGGAAGGTGGATTCCCCATTGTGTCATGAGGAGAGGTATTTTCATGGTGAGAGGATGGGAGGAAATAGGGTTTTGCAGCCAGAAACATGCAGAAAAATATTGAAAGTCACAGTCTTGTCTTGCCATCCAGATGTTTCCAGAGACACCAAACCACTGCATACCAAACTCAGGGCTTCTCATTCCCACCAGACAGGCACTGCATGAGGAAAGGATATGTGCTCTGTTTAACCTCATTTATTCCTTAGCAACCGAAAGCTCCCTGTATTTTCCCATCTTGGGGGCTTATGTGTGGATCCCCATTCAGTGACATTCTCCCACCATGAATGATTAAGGAATCTGAATCTTTAAAAATTGCCAGATCCCATTTCTATTCCTAAATACAGCCCTATGGAGAGAGATAAGCTTGGGAGGCCAGGGGATTTTAGTTAATGATCCCTTTTTATGGGGCCAAGAAGCAGTGTTATGAAAAGAAGGTCTGGGGCCATTTCTCCCCTCTGTGCCTGTGCTTTGCAGAGATTTATGCAAACGTTTTTTGTGTTTTACCTAGTTGTGCTGTGTTTGCTGGGAAAGCAGCTAGGGTCTTGCCCTGGGATGTATAGCACAGGCATGTGTAAGGTCTTGGAAGATACATTCAGCACTGGCCAGTGCTAATGGGAAGTAAGGATTAACATCTTAATGCCACCAGCAAAGCCAAGGCAGTGGGCAACTACCTCAAGGTGGAATGAAATACAAGACCAGTTTGAACAGGCTTCTCCTGAGGGAGCTGCCCATAGCCTTGCCTTCCTATTTTGGGAATGAGTGGGATTTTGCATCTCATTCATCAGTAACATGCTTTTATCCTAATGAGGGCAAGTGTGGAGTAGTAACTGCTTAGCAGGGTCTGTGCTGTGCAGGACTTTCCTTGACTAATTTATTTGTGTGGTTACTTCATACACCTGCAATATTTTCCTTCCTGCACAGGGCTGAATGTACATATTTAGATTTATTCTCAGGACCAACCAAATGAGCAGTCCACTACAAATAAGGTACATAAGTTTCACTGTCTCGTTACCTATATTTTCCTGCGGGGGGAGGTGGGATTACAAACCAAAGAGCAGGAGAAAACCGCCATGAACATGGAATGTCCTTAGCAGTGCTGCTTGACCTTAGAGCCTGCAGGCTTAGGGATAGGGGTGTGTAACCAGCACAGTCAGCAGCTGGAATTCAACTGCCCCAGCAGGAACTGAAAACAAATGAACAGACTAACTGAAATACCCCTTCCCCCTGATCTCTCTGAATCAACACCATGCTGTTTACAGTAGTGTATAATAATATTGAAACAAGATTTGCATGGGACAATTTCTATTCCACGGCACATGATAACTTTTCAATAACTTTTTTTTTCAGCGATGCAAAAACATTTACTTTAATGATAATGAAAATAAAGTCAGTAAAATCCCTTTGTCCTGTTGTTTTGATCAGATAAACCATATCTACCAACTGTTAGAAGGAGGATTAACTTGGGTTGACATTTTTTTTTAATGTACTATGAGAAAAGCCCTGGGGCCAAAACATTTACAGGCCAGGTTTTAGCATATGTTGATCTAATAGTTTCGCTGAAGAAAATGTCTTTAGACCTGGCAGGTGTGTATTGGTTTTCATTACTTCAAGTGTCTACTGGCAAAGTTTTAATTAACAGAGTTGTACGCAAAATATTCCCAGTGATGCAAGGGTGAGGAACTCAGGAGCGTGACTCCTGGGCCCTCTTTCCAGTTGCTGAACAAGGCATGGTAGACAGGACTACAGCAGTCTTACCTAACTATCCCATGGCTCTCAAATTGGTGGGACAAGGTCTCCTCTGATATCCAACTGTTCCTCTCATGGATTATTTGCAAGACCCCAGTCCTGCTGTCAGGTACTGAAGAAATTGTCTCTGCTACGGACGAAAGGGAAATACAGGAGCAAGGAGATGGGCAGACTTCGCTGAAGTCTCCCAGCAAGTCTGGGGCAGAACCAGCACAGGTCCTCAGGTGTCCCTAGACATACTCCTGTGACCTAACCATCCTGAGCTGGCCATTTGCCTCTCCCCATTCCACCTGGGGAGATACCAACTTTTGACTATGGAAGAAAAGGGAACAAGCTTAGCAAGCTGCTTGCCTACTACAAACATAACAGGAGAAAACACAGCATTTGCTTTGCCTCTTATCAGAGACGTTAGGCCACAAGAGATAAGGTTATTAGCAAAAACATAACACTGGTGCTCTAGTCAGATAGCAGAGGAGATAGACCACTAATCTTATCAGCTCCTTTATGAAGTCTCCCTCACTGTTACTATAATTTTCTGATAATATTATATACAAAACTGATAGCATTTTATTTTTCCTGGACAGGTTCTTTTCACTTGCCCTTTTCTTAACAGGTTGTTAAGAATCAGTGAGCATCAAAGAGCTCTCTGGTGACTTGCTTGTAAAGGCAAGTTCCTTGAACAGTCCCTGCTGTAGACTTATTTTTTTTTACTTTTAGGTTCATAACTTTGAGAATGTAAAAGCACCTTTGTGCAGACAAAAATTAGGCCCTAAATTATGAAGTGCTGATCCTATACCTCTAAAATTAGTGAGAGATTAGTCACAAGTTTCAAAGGGCACAGGGTCAGGCTCTACCAGAAAAACACAGTCACCCTGATTTATTGCGCACATTTTCATGGGACAGCCTTTGAGATGCAGCAAAGATCTCAACATGGCCAAATGAAATGGTATGTAGAATCCCCCTCCTTAGAACCATCTGTATGCTCCTTATTGTGTTCTGCACAGTCAAGCTGAAAATTTGGGTCGTTACCATGCAGATTATAACTAATTTCATACATATGATTTTGAAAGAGATCACTTTACAGGGCCTTTGCACAGGGATTACTTGCAATCCTCCTTGAGGGGTGTTCTCAAAAGTTTTTTCTCAGTATGATAGATTGATTTTTCTTTTGGCCATTTGTGATGATTAAAGCAGAGATCTTGACAGGTCCTCCTACAAAGGGTCAAGTCCTGCTCCTGGAAAGATGGGAGTTGGCATCTGGTAGCCTGAAACTGGGACAGACATTTTAAAATCCAAACACTTGGCCATGCTTTAATTCAGACTGTCTGGATGGGACGATGTTTGTCTGCCCATGTGGATCTCACATGCATTGTTTCCAGGACTTGTCCTTCCTAGAATAACATAAATCTCTGAATGATGCTGTTTGGCTGCCCTAAGAGCACCTCAGTGGAGTAGGACATGTTGTCTTTAATAATTTCTAATTCCTTCCTTTCTGTGGTGTTATAATGCCTTGTGTACACTGTTCTGGCAGATGGGCCTCTGGCCTTGGAGCCTGGTGAGAGAGTGTGCTATTGTGCTCCTTAGGGGATCAACAGCTTGGCACATTGTGTTTTCTGAATCTTCATCAGTATCTGCTGTAATGTAATTTTTTCTATGATATCCAGATACATTTAAGAACATGTGTGAGTCCTATACTCGTGGCAAACTGAACATTAACTGAAGAACACAGAGCAATTTTTTTTTTTTCCCTAGGTCAACTGAGTTTCTCATTTATAAATCATGAAGGGGCCAGGCCCTGCCCAAGAGCAAAGCTGGGTTGTTCTGTTGTGCTGGTGACAGTGCCCAACCACTGCAATTTACAATCCAGCCTGCTTCCTTTTTCTTTTCAGAAAAACCATGGAGCCCTCAAAAGCTTGACTTTGTCAGTGGGTTTGGTTTCTCCATAAATGCTGGCTTGGTCTGTGATGCTGTAATACTGAATAATTTTGCCTGTTATATATGGAGGGCTCATTTATGAATAACTGCTAAAGGGAGTGTAAATGCTTAATGCCATGCATTTTATACCTATAAATAGGGTATTTTACAAATGGATATGATCAGATGAGAGGAAATTATCACAGAATGTTTTGGAGGGCCTCGTGAACACTACTGCAATCACTAACCATCAACTGCCCTATTTGTCATTTAGTAACAACTTACTTCGCACCTATAAGTGGAAAATAGAAAATACAACTGGATTTTCTTTTTGGTGATAATCTTGCAGTATGAGCAATCCTCTATTCTAACTTGCTGGGTCCCCTCAAAGATCCCAAGACACATAAATAGGAACAATAACTCTGACCTGTTTCTGTTTCACAGCCCAAACCACAACCCTGCAGCAAAATAACTCTGAAACATCAAGCAGTTTGGGGGCCTTTTTCAGACTCAGACAGAACTCCAGGTAACCTGGAACACATAGGTCAAAATTGACTTATTAACATTTACAGACGGGTCTGAGACAATCACACGTTTCCTTGTTTGAAAGTGTAAGTAGACTGTGAAGTGACATCCGAAGAACACATCTGAAGTGAAATGCAAGTCCTTAAACTGTCAAAAGTATTTATTTACCTGATAGTGATGCAACGTCAAGATTTCTTAATACAACCTGAACTACACATCTCTTTTCACTGAACAAAGCGGTGGGAGAGGGAAGCAGGGTGGCCACACTTGGTGGAAGAAGAACACAGCAGTAATGGGTGCTCAGGGGCCTGCCAGGCCAACTGCCTTCTCTATGGGGCAAAGGAGCTGAGGGTCTTGTGTGAAAACACACCCACACAATCCCTGTGAGTCCATGGTATTTTGGTCTGCAGTGAAAGCTGAATCGCTTTGACTCAGCTGCAGAAGCACTTAGGAGTTGTGTGGGAGTTCCCCAGAACACATAACAAATCATGGAGTAACAAAGGGAATTAAAAGGTGGTAATATGATACACGATTTAAGAACATGGATTAAATATTGAATTAAGCTCTACTCCCCATTCAGCCTATAGCCAGTCCCTTTGCTATAAAATGGCACTGGGGGCCAAATTCTGCTCCTGCTTTAATGGGAATGAAGAGGAATTGCTATGGTGTTATGTCAGAACAAGCCAGAGATGGTGAGAGGAGCCTGAAGCCAGGGCAGCAATGCGGTCAGGGCATGCCCAGGAGGTGATGGGCTGGATGGAGCTACTGACACAGTTGTCAGTGTAGGCAGACAGGCCCTAATTGGTCTGATCTGATTACTTTTTCCAAAAGCTTTGAACTTTGCACAGGATGCCTTGGGCCTGCCTGCAGGAGCCCTGCTCTGGTGGGGAATTAGCACAATGGCTGGGCTGACCTCCCCCCACCCCAATTGAATTTTATTATCTAACGGGCAATGGTTGGTGATGAATGACTGACAGGTGTGATCAGCTGATGGGAATGGCTGGGGATGGTACACATACACTGTGATTTCACCAGACTGTAATGTGTTCTGCAGTGGGCAAAGGATAAAGCTTGTAAAACATTTGTTTTAAGTCTTAAAATATCAAATTCCTCATAACTATGGGCTTCCTAAAACTGGCCCTGGTAATTATAAGTGTTGAGCCATGAATAATTTCACGCTAGGAGGTGCATTAATTTTAACCTCCTCCCGCCTCCTCCAGACATTGTGAAAGCACATTACCAGTGAGGACAAGTTTATGATCTTATCCAGGACAACTGGTGCAATAATATGAAATGAAAACCAAGACAAAAATGTCATTGTCTGCACACTCTGTACAAAGGGATCCTGCAGAAAGCTCCCTTTGCAGCCAGAGACCAGGAGCGCTCCAAAGGTGCAAGCAAGATTTATGGAGCCTTTCCAAGCACATGGCTCAGACCCTGTCAGATCCGACTGTCGGCAGCCTGGTGTCTAGGGATTGTTTCAAGGAACACGGAGGAGTTTTGACATCACTGTCCCTACTACAATGGTTTGCATTTAAAACCTTCAACAATGCTTTCACAAAAATCCACTGAGACCTGGGACCATGCTGATCCAGATGTAGCATGCTCGGTCCCAAAACAATCACCTGCAGTCTTGAGTACTTAGGTTTCCAATCTCACTGTCATTACATTCAAGGCAGTGGCATAAGGATCTATTTGGCAAGCCCTCCCTGCTTAACATCTTCATGTTTCTGTCTGATCACATTTACGACAGCAATTCCATCATTTCACAACTCACTCAAAAGTTACACCTCAGTCAGAGAGGAAACAGGCAAGTCTGGCTGGAGGAAAGATCAGAGATTTCTATCTTGGGCAGGGCACCCCACAGAGTATTTGCCATTCAGGCTGTGTCGAGGCTGCACTGTCAACACCATCCTCAAGAAGGATGTATAATACAGATGTTAAACACCAATTATCCTATTAAAGATCAGGTAAAGTTAAATAATGGCAAGGGTGTGATGCTTAACATTGAACAAATTAGGGATGATATTCTCTCCTTAAGGTTCCCAGGTGTCCCTGTGGTAGCTCTCCCTCGCCTTGTACTACATCAGACTGTGTGTGCTGTTACAGCAATGCTTGATTGCAAAGTAAAAAATTGTCTTGATGTAGATTTGAAAGCCGTGGGGTTTGCTTCACAAACTTGGTGCTAACATGCTGACAATGTCATCCTCAGTTGCTTCTCAATCCCTTTAGACTGAGCTAAATACCTTGAGCTAAATATATAGGCAGTCCTGGTTTATATCAAGACATGACAATTCCCAAGTTATACATGTTGTTGGACTGCACAAGGTAGAATTTAATTTCTATGTCTCATCTATGATCCTGAAAAATAAAATCTTTGGGTACATTAATGATTGTGCCCTTTTTGTCCTTTATAACAGTATAACAGCACTGAAGCCAGCTATAAGTTATTTTCTTGAAATTTTTCATGCTTCCTTTTTACCCTTTAAGAAAAATGTATCAGTGTGTCACTACTACTAGGATGAGATTTTCCTCTGGAAATCAAAGCACAACAAAAACTCTTTATCAGTTTCCCCGTTCTCCTTCCCTATTTCTCTCAGAAATCTGTGGTAGCAGATGCCTTAAACTCTCTCGTGGGTGAAGGGGAAAGGTTGGATTACTGAAAAAACAAGGCAGGCTTCAGAGTGTGGAGGAGGCATTAAGAACTGCTTAGGATCTCAAACCTGCAACACCTTGAACCCATCACCAGCCAGGACCGTGATGGATGGGAGAGGATAAAGGGCAGTCTAGCTGACCCATGATGCCTTCCAGTGCCCTCCAAGAAACAAGAAGAAAAGAGATTCTTATCACTCTGTGAAAGAACAGAGGGGAAAATTATCATTAAAATGCCTTCCTAATAAAACTAACAAACAGGAACTTTTTTTTCTTTCAAACTTCATTCTCTTATCCCTTCCCTGCAACTTTTAAGACGGCCATGACTTGAAGAATTTTAGTCTTTGGGTGAACCTTTCTTAAGTAGAGGTCACATCCTTCTGCCTAGCCTTTAGCTTTGTTAGACAATCTTCTGTGAAAACCTCAGGAAAATAAAATAATTTGGGATACATCTTTACAGCCATCAGTGTACCAAATCACTCCGTAGAACTATAGTAATACACAGAATTAATATAAATAATAAAATTATGCATTTATGAATGTGAATTCCCATCCTACATCACCTGCCAGAGAATCAGTGATGAAACATTAATGAGTCACTTTATTTCTCTGTTTGCTTTAGGTCTGGGAATTTTGCTATCTCTTTGAAAAGTGCTCTAGGATGACGTCAAGTGGTGGAGAAGTTAGGTGTGTTATGGAACTGAGGCAATTACAGTCCTTGTAGCAAAGAATTTATAGTACAAAGCTGGCCATTGAAACTTAATTTCCTGTGATTGCTTTCCCCCATAGATATTTGCAGCCATGCATGTTTGTGCCTCTCCCAGCCACAAAAAGTGCTTTGCAGAGCCCATGAGAATCTTTAGGAGTCAGATCTTCCCAAAAGTGGCACAATGCTGCCGATGTGCTTTTGTATCTACCTTCCTGGTGGTCATGGGGGCTGTTAGGACGAGGCTGCAAAGCTGAGTGGATCTCAAGGTTCAGTGTCCAGCTACAGCACACCTTGCAGGATTTGAAGTTCTGGATAACAGGAATCAAGAAATGACCTGTAGAAATTCACTTGTTACTGCCCAACAACCTTCCCACACACTCCCAGCAGTCAGCTAGGGGATAGAATGTCTTTTTCCCCGTTCCCTGAAAGCAGCATGTAGGATCTGGAGCAGGAGGGTTTGGAAACCTTTTTTTTAAGTTGATTCTAGGATTATGAGTATTTTGCAGAGTCATATATATCTCTGATTCTTTTCTTAATTCTGTGGTGCCAGTCTCAAGGCCAGGAACTGCTGAACAGCCAGTGCTGAGCCTGTGTCAGGCAGGAAGGATATTAACATAGACACATCTTTTGGCTATGGAGTTGGAAACGTTTCCCAAAAGCTGCTGTGATGTGGTGTCCTGGACTTTGCCTACCATGAGACATTGCACTAGCTCCAAGGAATTGGTTTTGGATGTGAAAAAAAATGCAAGTTACACAGACCTGCTGGCAAAAAACTTTTCAGTGTAGCTAAACCATCAAAACCAGGCTCTTTGGCTTCTGTGCTGTCCATCATCCAGCACCTTGGCCTAGGCATGACAGCCCCTCTACCTGGGAGAGCTGCTCTGGTGAGCCAGGGCAGAGGGGCTGGCATCAGAAACGATTAAAATGTGTGATTTAATGAGTCGCATCCATCACACAACTCAGACCTTTAAAACAGCCTTGCTGCTGAGTGCCTGACTTACTGAACCGCCCCAGATCTCTTGTAAATCTTGGCTCTTCTCCTCCAGAGCCTGCCAAGTTCCCATGATCACTGAAGGAGCAGGGGTAGTTTTCAACCTTTCTCCATTTAGGGTTTATTCCTAATCCTGTTGGTTCCTATCTCACAATGACATAGCTTGGATCCCCCAAACATTCCAGTAATTCCTCCCTTTCGAGCAGGCAGCCGAGGCGCTTCCTTGGCAAGCAGGCGTCCCACATTCCTGGACTCGATTCCCAAGCTGTCTTGCCCACTCTTCAGGAATGGCTCCCTGCAGGGACTTATTTCCTTAAGGATGAGATGTTTTCATACTCTGGCAAGTTTCCCACTTCCTATCATCACATGTATCCTGTGCAAAGAGGGAGCAGAGAAGTGCAGGTTTCTTCTCAGTTGTTTTGAGTGCCCAGACACCTCAGGATGACAAGCAGGTGCTTGCAGAGTGTGTGGTCCCTTGCTCCAACCTGGGACACTGCTGGAGGGTTGCTAGAGGTCCTGGGGAAAACTCTGCCTGAGCTATGACAAAATACAGGGAAGAGCCTTTCAGATATGACACGTTAAAATCAGGGGCCTGCTGAGAGGTGCTCCCAGGCTTGTGGCAGAGACCAGTTCCCAGCAGTTATCAGCACTGAGAAAGCTGATGCACAAGAGCTCTGCTGCTACATGAGGATATCACCGTTTCTAAGCATCTTTCCACCTCAAGCTCAGGTGAGAGTGCCTGAACATTAAACTTTTCTCCAGGAACTGTCATCTAAATGTATCTGGGCTGAATTCACCAATGTCTGTGCTGTGTTGCCTTCTACCTTGGTGCCTGTATGTGCAGCCCAGAACAACAGCACTTTGTATCTCATCATCTCCCCAGGCCTCTCCCTGACTGCCCAGAACTGTGCTGCCAGCCTGCTCACTCACACTGCCCTCCTCTCCTCTCCTCTCCTCT
>VZRN01005748.1:943663-1024105 GCA_013397935.1 Dasyornis broadbenti | reverse complement strand
CAGGCCTGTTTTCCAGCACAGATGCACAGAGGTGGATACAAGCTCAACACAAGCTATTGGGCTGGTTATCACAGGTGCCAGGTGACAGCTGACAGGCCTGGTGTTAAAGTGATGGGGGCTCTGCTCAATTCCTGTTCTACCAGCCTTGCTCTACAGGAAACATTTCTGCCTGTTCCACAGGAAGTGCCTGAGCAGCGGAGCCTCAGGTACAGCCCGGCAGTTCACCGCACAGCCATGCTCCAGCCCTGTCCCCGCTCCAGCCCTGTCCCACTCCAGCCCTGTCCCGGCCCCAGCCCTGTCCCGCTCCAGCCCTGTCCCCGCTCCAGCCCTGTCCCGGCCCCAGCCCTGTCCCGGCCCCAGCCCTGTCCCCGCTCCAGCCCTGTCCCGGCCCCAGCCCTGTCCCGCTCCAGCGCTGTCCCCGCCGTCGGTGCTCGGGCGCCCGCGGCGGCCGTAGCGCAGCGCACGGAGACACCTCGCGGCGAGCCCTTTAACTACACAGGGTGCCAGAGTCCCCCTCCCCGTCCAGCCCCACCGGCCCAAGAGCCCCCAGCCAAGGCCGAAGGCAAGCAGTGCTGGACCAGCTCTTGTGAACAGTTCGAATGGCCGAAGCTGTTACCCTGTGCAGTGCAGTGGGTGAGCGAGTGCATGCGTCACCCACAGGAGCACCCAAAGCCTATGCAGCAGCACAGCAAGATAGACAGAAAGCCAAGGGCAGGAAGATGGTCAAGCCTGCTGGCCAAAGCAGATGCTGTAGAGTTGGTTTTCAAGAATCTGTCAGTGCTGTAGGAGCGCAGAACACAGATGATCCTGGGACAGCCTTCTGTTCTGCACAGATAGGGTGTAAATGTGATTTTCCTTCTTAACGCTGATAAAAAGAGATGATGCAGGACACGGCATCACAGCTGAGGAGTTCTCGTGTGGAACAGGCCACACAGATTTGTACTTCTTCAGTATGCATCTGGTCAAAACCCCTGGGACCTGCAATTTTTTTCCCAAAAAGACTGAGGTGATCACCCACTATGTGGCCAGGGACAGAGCCTACTTGCTGCCTACTGGCTGGGTGTGCATGTCTGCAGCAGAGTACAGTGCCCCTGTGAAAATGAGAGGCTGGAAGCCTACACTTGTAATACTGAGGCACTGTTGGAAGCTTGCTCTACTTGGGAGCTTTGGTTTCCTTGACTTGAAAACAAAGTAGTAATATATGACCTGCAAGGGTGTCATTATCATAGCAGAGATCTTGGAGGTCCTTGGAAGAGAAGCACTGGAGAAATGCAACCTATTAAAAATGCAGTTCTCTCCTTGCCAATTCTATTCCGCTTCAAGGAAAGGGGCTTTTTCAATGACAGCTGGGTTGAGCTGGTTTTGACAAGTCAGAGTATGCAGGTTTTGACAGAAGATTTAAGTGGAACATGACTAAAAGACTACCTGGTTTACAGCGTTTTTGCCTGCCATACCCTTTCCTTGAAACAATCAAGGCAGTGGGCACTGAAGTGTCAAGGATCCATATTTGGTTTCAGCAAGATACGAGCAAGTCCAGAAAGACACATTTGTTGAGACAAGTTCTTCAGCGTATTCTCCCACTGGGCTTCTTGCTGGACAGCTTGGAACTGAGCCAGCCATGCCCTGGCTGATAATCTCTGCTCTTTTAACTCACTGTAGTTCTCAGGTAGTGAATTTATTACAAGGCACATTTTCACACCTACTTGCCACTTTCTAGAACTCTCGTGGGCTTTTTTGTGATAAAAATTCTTCTGATTTTATTTTAATTTTACACCGAGGGTGGGATTATCCTCCAAGGGTGACTGCCACACACACCTCCGTGGGAGATGCACAAAGCTGGTCAGGGCCAGCTGAAAGGCCAAAGCTGAATGCGTAGATTTTCCCTGCAGTGCTTTGGGGAACGCTGCCCAGAGCAGGGGCTCAGGCAGGCTCTGCCTTCCAGATCAGGGGAAAGGAGCTGGGTGGAGAGACTGAGTGCACCTCACCCCTCCTGATGTACTGCAAAAGCTACGCCGGATGCACCAGTTGGTCTCGGGGCTCTGCTGGCAAGTGCTGGCCTGCACTTCAGCCTGCTCATGTGCATGGGGGAAAGTATCAGGAAGGTCTGCTGATTTTATAGCATCAGATCACATCTGGGGCCACAACCTGTTTCAGTGGAGTTAAGGCAGAAGTGAAAGGAGATTTTGCCAATGTGTTAACTTTTAATTAAATCTTAATGCCTTAATTAAAGCAAGGAGGCCTTAATTAAGGACTTAGCTAAAATTTAATACTTTAATGGGACTAAAGACTTTAATTTATCACTGAGCTGAAGAAGAAAAAAGCATTAGGGCTCACTCTGAGATGCACATACACACAGCAGCCAATTATGAAAGAATCCTGGGGTGTCAGGTTCATCCATCTGAGCACGCTGTGCACAAGGGGGAATCTGTGGTTGTTCACCTTTCCATGTTACCCGCCTAAAGCATAAGCATAAATTGGGATTATTGTATTAAAAGGTACATGGTACCTTTGTCTCTTTCTCAAGACTTTTCTGAGCTAATGAAGCCCTTCCTCTGGGCTGTCCAATTCATGCTCCAGCAGCAGCTGGGGTATGAGTCTGGAGGGGTCCTGGTGCACCTGCAAAAGCCCAGGCTTCTGAGCCCACGAGCTGCTGCTTCAGGGCAGTGTGTGATTGAAGATGCCCCATCACTGGCACATGACCTGCAGCTCTGAGGACTGGACAGTCCTGCCCAGCATTATTGCAGTGACAGGAATCCTGCAAGGCATTTGGCTGGCTTTTAAAGGCCAAGTTTTCACAGAGATCACAGCTCAGCATCTCCCATCCTCCTCAGATGGGATGTTTGTCCAATATTTCTCATGCCTGGGAAATATGAATCTAAGCCACTGCATCTCACTTTCAGCTTTCCAAGTGTGATATCCTTACACTGTGACATTTGTACCTCACAAATAAGTGAGTTTTAAGGTGCTTCTGACTACAGCTTCTGAAAGTGTCCCCACATGCACCAGTCTTTCAGAGGAATCATTTCCAACCATGTGACTTTTCAAAGCTCAGAATCAGGACTAATGACAAGCAAAGAAAATCTACCCTTTTACATTTATTTACATTGTAGTTTTGCCTTGTAGCATTTTCTGCAATTGATCTTGAAAATCTTCTTAAAGGTCAGTAGGTATCATTGTGACTTTACCAGCACAGAAGTTGAGGTATGGATGGGGCAGTGAACAACTAATCCAAGATCAGACAGTGACCTCACAGATATTTTGAAGACACTTCCCCATCAGGCAGTATGCAGCTGCACTCCTTTGAAGGGGACTGGAGCTTAAATAGAGCCTTAGGTTCAGAAAACTCAGCCCTTCTCCTGGGTGTAATGTGATACTATGAGGGGCTTGGCATTTTGGTCAGACTGTCATTTCTTCAAACAGAAATCTGCCCAGCCTCTGGAGAAAGGACACATATGTTTCCTATAACAAGACTGTACATTATTTTTTATATGCATAGGAAGACTATAATATCTGAGAAGACTCATTATGTGCTAACCATTCATATCTGTAATTCTCTGTGGAGTCACATAGGCCTAACACATTAAGTACATCAGACACACAGAGGGCCAAAGCTTCATCTCTGTCCAAGGAGCACAGAGCGCAGCACGGCAGGACTGGCGGGTCAGGATGCAGAGACCCCTCTCTGTTTCTCTACCCACCTTCATCAGGAGCAGAGCAGTCCCCCAGGAATCTCAGCAACACTTTGGGCAGTTATTCACTGTCAGAGGTGAGAGCGCAGCTTGGAGCAATGGGACAGGGTGTGAGGGTGAAAGTAGCCCAGACACATCCCCTGGGCTGGGTTGCTGCAGGGACGCCAACACAGAGGAACTTTCAGGAGCTCTGGATAACTCTGCTCCCCCCAGGATGTGCATATCCACGCGCAAAATAGAGACCGTGTTAGGTGGGGTGCAGATATAAAATACTACCCCAAACCAGGTTAGCAATTTCTCCCATAAATCAAGAAGATGTGCTGGGTTGCGCCTGTTTGCACTCCTCCCCAGGATGTGAGGAGAGCCGCTCTCCTAGCACACCTCACTTACTGAGCCTGTGTGTTCAGCCTGTGGAGGCAGCCTGGGGGTGAGGGGCTGGGGACTTGCCCCATTGCACTAGTAGTAATTATTCTACTTCGATTCTTGCTCATCTCTGGCCCATGAAATCAAGGCTAAGCTTTGGAGCGTATGTGGGGGGTGAGGAGATGGAAGCTGGGCCCAAACTGCCTTAACTGGTTCCACAGAGCAGCTGCTTTCTGCAGTGAGCAAGCCAGAACAATGTCATCTCAATACCCCGTGCTAATCTGGGGGAAACTGAGCGTGACCAACTTCACGCATGACAGCCTGGAAGCCAAGCATGGGAGGTCAGCACCAGCCTCACTCAGAGCTCCCTCACAGCCAGCTCAGAGAGATGAGGCACATGGACAGCCGTGCCCCATCCTAGCGCCCCATCACTCTCAGCATCCAGTGCCACAGAGCTTGACCACTGTGCTGAGACCCCCCCATCCCCATGCTGACAGCCTGAGCTTCCAGGGTCTCAGATACCCACCAACAAGAAAGGTTGGTGCACGTTTTAGGCATGCTGTCATTAACAAATGAGGCACAGCACTTGATTAATTCCACAGGTTTCTTCCATTAGGAGCCACTACATCATTGCTACACGAGAGCCTTCCTCCCCTCAGTGCTGACCTTCCTCCCACAGCTCGCCCATTTCCCTTGGCTGTGGAAGTTATTACAGACTGGTTATTTGAAAGACCTGGAAATCAGGGCAGCCGCTGCTTCCTTTCATCTCCAGCTCTGCTGCTCCTCACTCCTTGGCAGTTTGGAAGGATGGTGGAAGTAATTAATGGCTGGGGAGTGGAGGAGGAGGTGCTCCTAAGAGGGGAGTCAAAAATTCCTCTTGACAATGACCACATGTCTGAGGCTCGGCTACTAGTTCACCTGACAGCAATAAGGGCCTAATAGTCATTAGTCACCACTGCAGACACGCTCCATGCACTTCTCCATGCCCTTTTTTTCCATGATGAAGGCTGAAAATAAAACAACATCAACCACCCTGATGCTTTCAGCAAACTTTTGTCACCTTGCAGGGAAAGACTGGGGAACTGATGGCTCAGAGAACTCTGTCAGTATCCCTGACCAGAGACGGGGAAGGATCTTCAAGCAGAGAAATGTAGCAAATAGAACAAGACTTAAAAATGTCAGCTAAATCCTCCAGGAAATGAGACAGCTGGGAAGGGACAGAGAATACCCATAGGGAATTCAGGCTGATTGGTATGGAAAGTTTGTGTGACTGATTCCATGTGACCTGCAGCTCCCAGTTTACTCTTCCTGTCTCTCTTCCTCAGCCTCTCCCATACCACCCTGCCTTTAATTTCTCTCTGCACCTGATCCTGGGTTATCTAAGGGCTCACATTCAAAGAACTTTGTTTCTGTGGTGCAAGAAACAGGCATAAAAATGCAGTGATCATACCACAGCCCAAAACTGAGCAGGGAGCTTGGCTCTGCAGCATTGTGTTTAGGGCAGCAGAGAGCAAGGGTTAGACCCCAGCCCCTGCCTCCCGGCCCCATGCCTGTTTGGGCTTAGATGCTGAGGCCAGGAACCTGCGTGCTGCTCTCCCTGCTGCCTCTCCCACCGGCTCACACATGATAAATATCTGAGGTTTTGGCTCAGAGTCACCTGTAATTAGAACAAAACTGGCAACTTTCTGATGTTAAACTTCAGATAAAATTGGTTGTGAATGAAAAAGTAAAAAAGAATGAGTGTTATAAAGTGGAAGTGATATATCTGCAAGCTGATCAGGATCTAGAAGAGCGATGCAGGAATGCTAATGCTCTTCCATGGAGGATTGGGATATTACATTTTGGACTGAGTGCAAAACCAAAACATTTTGAAATGCAGGCAGGAAGGAGTGTGGCTCTGGATCTTGGCAGCCATCTGCTTGCCAAACTGTCCCACAGCCACAAGTCATGGAGACACCCTCGGGCTCTGAGCCTGTCCTAGACCTACTGACTGCCAGGCCAGTGGCTGAGGCACAGACCTGGCCCCCTGAGCTGTTCCCACCTCTTGTCTCGGTATTGTCCCCCAGGTGCGCTGCCAAGGAACAGGTGGGCTCTCTGTCAGGGCTCTGCAGAGATCCCTGCCTGGGACCTTCCAGCCTCCCTTGCCGTGGAGCTGATTCGCGGTGTCAGCTGGATTTTGGACTCTCAAAAGCAACAGCTTTGCTTTTCTGGGAGTTCTTCAGTTTTTTCTACTTTATAACCCAGCACTCTGCATCACCTATCCCCCTGTACCTCTACCAGACAAATTAATCCTGCCATTCCCATTTTTCAACAAGAAAACAGGGGCATAACAAATCACATTAGTCGGCCCAGGGCCAGACAGAAGATCTGACCTATTGAATCCAGGTCACGCCGTTCTTCAACCAGGATCTTAATTGCAGGATCATCAATTCCTCCATCTGCAGCTGTCCAAGACAAGATTTTTTTTCCCAGAAAAGTAGGTAAAAGACTCATTGGGCCCAGCTGCCTTTCAAAAGTGTCTTTGCCATGCTTTTCTGCCCCATTTAAGAGGGTTCTGGCATGGTTTATAAAATTTCAGATGGAGAGCTCTGAGATAAAGCCCTTTCTTTTTGTAATGCTCAATAGAGTGCATGATTTGGCTGCAGAGGAAAAGTGTTGCTGTTTGGAAAAGAGTTCTCCTCTTTGCCTGACCTAGACATCAGTCATTATAAGTAATTGCCATATCACTGAGAGAAGAGCAGATCATTTCACTGCTGGAGCAGCCATGCTGTTTTTGAGGAAAACTGCACTCTCCAAGGAAAGCCACAACAGGCTTGATTGGCGCCCAGCTGCCATGCAGAAGTTAAACCAGATGAGCTGTGTCAGCCCAGTGGAAGGTAAATGCATGGTAGCTGCTCCAAAAGCCTCTCTGCCCCTAGATTTGTCACTGACTGCATTGTTATCTGCAAGGGGGCAGAATCTAATCAGAAACACATTTTTGAGTGAAGGACTGACCTCTGCAGAATCACCAGGAATTTCTGAGGCGGTACAGCTGTGCAAGTGCCTTCCCATCTCTGTGAGGCAGAGTCATGCCCATTTTCATTTCAGTGCTCCAAGCTCTCACATGGTGTTGAGCAGCATTTCTTTCCATCTTAAATCCATTCACTGTGTACTGAGATGTTTCAGAAAAAGGCAGCAAGTCAGAGAGAATCAATTGAAAGAATCAAAGACTCTAATAAGAACCCTTACCTATCCCACCATATGACCATGGTATTTCTACACAGTGTTCAATACTGTGTTTGACCACTCACCACTTGTCTTCCATTAAAGCACCTCCTGTCGATTTGAAGAAGCAAGAAACACAAAAATGTACACATAACCTTGTTCTAATGATTAATTATTCTCACTGTGGAAAGTGGGGGGGAAGTGCTTAATTTGATAATTATTTGGCTTCACCTTTCAGCCAATTTCTTGTTCTGCCTTTCCACTCTAGATTAAATAGCCTTTAGTTCTTGGTATTTTCCTTCTGGAAAGTTGCTCATCTACTATAGCCAAGTCACCTCTCCAACTTCATTTTGGAAAGTCAGATGAGCTGAGCTGTTTAAATATTTCACACTGTTTAGCTTGAAAAATTGTTTGTGATGTTCCTTGTCCCCTGCTCTTTCCTCACCTCCATTTTAAAAAGTGTGGAACTAACCCCAAATACAGGCTATAGAGCAAGTCCTAGCATCAGTCCCACCAGGGTAACCCAGTGCCAGAATCCTCTACTTTCTGTTCCATCCTGATCCCTTTTCAGAGCCTGAGGGGAATCCTAGGACCATTTCAGAACACAGTTCCCTTCCAAAACGATTCTTGTGAAGACAAAAACTCTCTTTGAGGTCAGGTGTACAAGAGCTGTGAAGACTCTGGGCTTGGTCTCCAATGGGAGAAATTGAGGAAATTCTACAGAAGCTAATAACAGCCCCAAATGTAATTAATTTCCTGCAGAGCATTTTATTAATACCTCTTGAACAGTGACATTCTCAGAAATGTACAGCACCCACAGGTGCTCAGCACTGGAGACCTCTAAAGGCACCAACTTCAGGCTTTGAGATGGAAACCCTGGAAAGGGTTTGCTGGCATACCAATGACAGGAGCTTACTATTAATTGCTGATAAAACTCCACAGAATAAGAGATGTTTCCTGTGCTCTCTTTCAGCTTTGTTTTCAGGACTACATCAAGTAGTCCTGAAAAAAAATCAAGTGCAAAAATTCTTTATACCCAAACTATAAGGATAATAAAATAACCAGAAATGGAATAAAACTTCTCAGTCAATGCTTTATTTCCTTGTTTTGTTCTAATCTACTTAATTTCTCCCTAAACCTACTCACAAACTGCACTTGAAGAGAAAGGGTGGATCAGTAATTCTAATGAGCATGTCCATTTTCCAGTGATTTGAGGTCACTGTGGGATCAGGAAGCAGGTGAGCTGAACATAAGTTTTTCATCTTATTTTGCAAGTAAGGGCAGGCCTCACAATTCTCTTGCATACATAAATCCCATAAATGCCTGTGCACCTTGTACATGGGATTAAGACCTTTTCAAGGTGAGAAGTTATAGCCACAACGATATAGTTGGGAAGCTGAATCTTCATCTGGCATTGGGACAATTTATTCATAAGTTCCTGCTCTTGACAGCTGGCACTCCGCTAAAATGCAAGTGGAATATTTTCAAAAGCACTCCCCAAAGTTAAATCTTCCATTTTAATAACCAAAATAAGAAACAGCCCTTCCAAAACACTTGGCACTGCCCCTCTGAAAATCACCATTCATGTCTGTGCTTATTTTATAACATCTGGCAACTTTCTGTCATGCCCCACTCCTGGGTAACAACCTTGGTGACTTTTTGGCAGCTATCACGTTATTGCTCATTTCTATCCCAAGGCTCAGCTGCTGGATTGAAGACCCTGAACAGCAGAGCACTTTGCTGGTCTTCATGGTTACTGGGAAACACCTAAAAATGCAAAACAAACATATCCTAAGGGCTCAGATGCTAAAAGGAAGATTATATTTTTAAACTCTTGATTTTTTGGCCTGCTGCATACGTTTTGATCACTGAGGATTTTGCAACTATGCAAATGGCTGAAGAACCCTCTGAAGCTATGGCTGAGCTGGAGTTCAGAGGGATGCCCGTAATAAAATCCCGTGATGACTTAGGGGTGCCACTTCAGGCAAATACCCCTTTCCAAGAGAAAGAGCAACACACTATTGCAATAAGCTGGGTTCCTCTCATTCTTTTGCCTTCCTGATGTTTGGCATGAGTCCAAATCTTCTCTCTTTTCCACCCACCCATCATACATATTCTGCTAAATATCCTGTCCTCTTGTCGTTTTGGCAAAAAATAAACTATGCACGGGAAAGAATTATGCCTGTGAGGCTCTCATAAAAAAATTCCTGTGAACGATAAATCAAAACAAAATAATAATTATCACCAGCCACAGGACCGCATTTATGTTTCTCATATTTTCCTCTTGCTTTTCATAGATTATCAAGTCTACACAAGAGCAAGAGCCAGATTTTCTTAAAGATATTGATACACCAGTAATCTCCAACTCCAAAACCTAAGCTCACCTTGTCTACAAGAGAATTCTCTACACTATTTACTAAAAGGTTTAAAAATTTCTCTCAGAATTATAAATGGTACATTTCTGTCCTGGAAACAAGACGCTTTGTTTTTTCCTGTGGCTACATAAATCTTCGATGGTCCCCGTGCTACTCCTGACTTCCATTTAATAAATAATGAGTAGTTACAAAGTGATTTTTCTTCCTAAGACTCCCAAGGGCATTGACATGTACACATACTCTCTAGATGGCAAACTGAGGCACAAGAGACTTGCCCAAATTCACAGGATGGCTGGGTGGAGGCAGCTGCCTGATCTCACCCGGCAGATGTGTGACTTTCACTGGCACAGTGAGGCCAGATTAGTCTCAGGGGCATTTCCCCCTGGGACCACTGAGCACAGAGAACATCCACCCATGCAGGAACAGCATCTGGCTCAGAGGTGTTCTCCAGCCATGCTGTGGTTGAGGAATGCAAGTGGGGCTGAGACAGGAGTTTCCCACACCTGCAGAGAGGGTTGGGCTGTATGAAAATGGGAAGGGCCAGGGCAACCAACTCTCCTCCCTGCTGGCCAAGTGCTGCCCAGTTTTTGGATGCTGGGCTTCAGTGGGACATGGACCAACGGGACAGAGTGCAGAGGCTTAGAAGGAAATGTTCACTAAAGAAATGGTGAAGGAACCAGCATGGTTCAGTCTAGAAAAGAGAAGGAAAAGCAATACTCCAGTGTTTTTCCCAGCTTGGCAAAGCACTAAAGTCTCCAGCACCTGAAACAATGTGGAGCTGTGGCAACCAGCACCCAGAGCTAAGGTGTAACCTCACCTTTCCTTCCCCAGCAGCCTTGAAGCTTGAACAGAGCCAAATCCTCCAAAAAGCCCAAGAGCAGATGGAGTTAATGTATGAAGCCCCACCAAAATAAACGTCTATGGGACTTTTTCTAACACCTCATGAGAGCTCAGACAACTATCCAGCCTTTTCATCAGCACCTGTCAGCTTATTCCTGCTCCAGCAGGCATCAGGAGTTGTGCCTCCATGTGCTCTTACAATAGCAATTTGGCTCATTAGAGAGCAATTAACACTACTACTTATCAGCTAAGTTCAGAAGTTTTTTAAAATTAGTTTGTAAATATATTTGCCCACAGGAAAAAAATACCATTTGCTGGATTTCAGCATTCCTGGAACTTAAAAGCACCTTTTGCTGTGTAAAAACTAAATAATAAAAACCCACACGTAACTCCTAACCAAATCCACTGAGAAGGGGCATCAAAATAATTAATTTTTTTATGAGCTCTTACTGTCAGGATTAAGTAGGAAATTATGGCAATGCTTTTATCTTAATAGCTGAACTTTTGTGTCAATACATTAACTATGCCAGCATCAAACAAAATCCTGACTGCAAAGTGATGCAATGTGCGAGGGTGCAAGCCCAGCCAGACACACCATGGTGTGAGCAGCCACCGCAGGTGCTGCGTAGGGATGAACCTCACTCCCCACACTAGTCAAAGTAATTCACATGTAGCAATACAGTTAATAAAAGATAATTCAAGGCACTGGACATTTACAGAGAGAAACAGCAGAGATCTAAGCTGTGGCTGGGATCCTTTGGTAAGTTTGCCCTGTGAAAAGGAGCATGGCACAGACGCTGGCGACCACAGAGACACAAACTGTAAGCTGAGGTTCAGACCAGCGCCTCCAATGCCATGATATGTTGCTTAGGTGAGCTAAGCACTGTATACAAGGTAGTAAAGCCTGAGATTTACCAGACTAATGCAACCAGATCGCATCTGAATCTAAGCTGGTTTACATGCAACCACTTTCCCAACCCCACAGTATGCTCTCCTGCTCATTCAGCCTGCAGCTATCACAGTCCGGTCCCTCTGGCAGACACTAAAACTTTACTTATACTCAGTGTTCACTGAGGTGAAGTACTGAGGAGAAAACCAAGCCCTCTGAAAGCACCCATGGAGGATAGCTGATCATGCACAGAGTGAATAATAAATAGATATCGTCTGTAATAATGAACACCCTGTGAGTTGTGGAGAACAGGCAGTGGGACACTGAGCTGGGATCCAAAGGTTATCTCTTGAGATAAACTGATACCACTTAGAAGCACGGGGTGTTTCTGCAAGACAGTGTGCTAGGTAAAAATACGTTTGGAGGGTCAGAGACCTTATGACCAGGCTGACATCTTATATCACTTGGGCCAAAGAGCTCGTCCTGTGAGTTCTTCACCCAGCCATCTATGGCAGGGTGTTAGGGGGAAGACTGTGAGGCACTTGTACCTGGTAAGCCTATTGGTTTATTTTCATAACTACAGTCTCCCAAATATAAATGCCAAACAAGCACATCACAGGCCTGGCAACATGAGCCACAATCTTGGAATGTGACTGTATGGTAATGTCGAGGGCAAATTTCTAAACACTCCCCACCCTTCCCTGAGAAATGCAAAGACATGGGCTATTAAATAATCTCTTCATTTTAGTAATTTAGTTGCTGTTTGTACAACGCTTTGAACGTGCACAGTGCCACAGCACAGAAATGCTAAGTACTGGGTTATTTAGCTGTAAAGCCTGTGATAATCCCTCATTATGAAATAATAATTAATCATCATCACTTTATTCAAGAGCTCCTCACCCCTACCCCCACCCAAGCCCTACAGGCACTGACCAAACTCTCTCCTGTCTGGACAGGACAGGTTGGTTATGGATGCAAAGTTCAGGTATGAACTTTCCCAAAGTTCAGGGCTGTGCCTACCTACCCAGCCCAGCGGAGGGACAACGCTTCCTAATCTCCAGCTGAGGATCAAAGCTACAGATCCACCCAGCCCAACCATTCCCGTCATTCTTACTAGTCCAGAGAGGGAAATTGAGACATTCAAAGGGTAACTGAGGACTTCAGGAGATTGCATCTAAAGGAGCTCTCTCTTTTCACGAGGAACAGAGTACATGAGTCAGCCACCTGTTTTCTCTGGAAAGATGTAGCAGATCATCAAGACCTCCCTCCCTGGGGGCAAGGAATGTCCTGTTCTTAGTGAGTGCCCAAAGCAAGGTGCAGAGCACTGTGAGGCTGTTTGGTTTCAGAGCTATCTGCATTAAAAGCAATTTGACATTTATAATATTACAAATTAGCACAAAAATATAGTCATGGCTGCTGCAGGCAGAAGACAGCACAGAGCCTGGACGTGCGAGAAGCCTGAGGGGACATGCTACGGCAACACTGGGACCTTGAACTGGTCCCCAGCCACTTCCACCAGCTGTAAAGCCCCAGTGCCTTTACAGCCCGGGCAAGCACTCATGAAATCAAGAGACAGGGCTTAGGCATCAAAGAGAAAGATGCAGGTGGTCTCCTCTTGCTTAGGACCCTGAGCTCTCCCCAGCAGTTAGCAGTGCAGCCAATAAATGCCTACTGTGAGTGCCAGACCTCTTCCCCCCCATACCAGATGAGCAGCACTCACCAAAGTTGCTAGTTTAGTAATTTGTCATTAAATTGAGCAGTAAGAGGAATGACCGGGTAAGGATGGCTGCTTTGAAAGACCATTTAGACATAAGACTAGTAGCAATCCTTTGGTATGAAAAAATAAGAGTCCAAAGCCTTGGTCTGCACTAGAGTGCAGAACCCTGGAGGTGGAACTCAGCACATTTGGGCTGTCCATCTGTAATAGCTACACAATAGCTCACTGTGCCATGGCTAGGGTTCAGGTATGCTTTAAGAACGGATTTTCTTAGTCAAGCTTTTCTTTTGTAACTAACTTGCTTCCAACTTTGTAATTAGGCAACTGAGCACCTATTCATGCAAATTAAATATATTATAATTTTAGGCTAGCTCCATGTTTAATGTGGAACCCCTCCTCTTTTCTGAAGGTAGCAAACCTAAATAAATCAGAATTGCTGACATGGCCCTTCTGCAGCTGAGCTAGGAATGATGTGAGCACTGGTGTCAGGCAGTGCCAGGTAAAGGGAGACTCACACCCCTTTGCGTATGTCACACAACACTTTCTGTCACGGAGCAGACACAGCACAGCAACAAACTGCTCTAGCAATGTACCCCTGATCATCACCTCTGTTTCTGTGAAACATTACAGTGAGTTCTTCATGATATTGTGAGAGAAAATACTAACAAAAATATGTGCAGGATGCATTAAATAGCCTGAAACCACTTCAAAGACAAAATATGAAAAGAATTTTTAAGAGGGAGGGATATGGGGAGTTTTTGGAAGTATTCTGGACAGATGTATTCTTGTGCTTTTAGTTCAACAAGCTTTTCACTATTCTTTTTCAATAGTGTGGAAGAAAATATAATACCAGCATTGGGAAAAAAAATCCAGAAAACACAGGCAGCAAGTCGGATTAGCTTTTCATTTTTGCAGGAGAAGCTACCCTGAAATTCAGGTTATTAAAGCTCCAAGTAGTTCAGTTAATATGAGAAATAAGTCTTTCATTTCTAAATGTGAGTAGTGTTCACTACTGGAACTGAGGGGGCTTCTTCATCACTCACACTGATAAAACATAGAATAGGAGATCTTTCTGCAGTAGAGCAGGGGAGCTGTTACATGTCCATAGATATTGTTGGATATCTTGCCAGTGCTGAAGATCTTTGGTCTGAAGTTACAAAGCAGTTTTTTCCTGCCCTTAGAGTCTCTCTAGTTAAATTAGACCAGGGCCAAGTCTTGTTCAGAGCAACACTGAATTTAATCCAGAGCAAATCCATGAACCTGTTCAATATGCACTAGGTTTACATCAGCATAAGGAACAATATACTTCTGAATCCTCATATTTAGATTTTGACTGTTTTATAGGAAAATAGACCATACCTAAAACAGATGGCTTTCTTTTCAGGGAGTTGACTGCTAAGTATTAGAAAGATGCTTTCCAGGCTGGGATTCTTACTCTGTCTTTCTCTTTGCTCTTCAGCAGGTTTCCATTCAAATCAGGTTGTTTACCTCTTGGCCATGGATATTTCTGCAAGGAATGACTTTCAGAAGGGCTGACATTTCTGAAGTGCTCAGAGGGACAAGTCTGACCATGCTGTTCTGTGGCTGCGACACATTATCAGATACTGACCCACAGGGAAGGTTTTTTGGCTGAAAAATGAGATAGAAATAGATCCTTTTGCCTATGTCACAGCTCCTTGACAGTGAAGATGAAGAAATGAGGTGTAGAGCGACACTGGGGAAGAACGGCTTCACCACAAAGCTTCTCCCCAGCCAAGACTGGCAGGGGATTCACTAAGGAAAAGCAAAGTTTCCAAATCACACAGCCCTGTTTTCATCTTACAATGGCAGCAAAACTGGGTCCTGGTGTGACAATCCAAAGGACAACAGACAACAGGGCACAAACCAACTGCAGCATCTGAAGCAAGGTCCCACTGGGACCTGACTTTGCTCTCACCTACATGGGTACAAAACCCACATGGCGATGGAATCACATCATTTAAAGGAAAAAATTGAGTACAATTTTTAATTTTTGAGAGATTACATTCCCTCTTTGTTATTTTATTTTAAAATATTATGGTCATGTTATGTCAAGATCAGTTATGAACCTTGGTGTTTCCAAAGGCATAATGAAATAGTAATCCCAGCATTTTGCCCTTGTATACCCATTGAGCGAACAGCCATTCTCCAAAGCTCTCTGGTGATTACACCATGTCATTGGCATCTCCTCTTTTAAAAAACACTTGAGAAAATAAAATAAAAATTATGCTGTAAGATTCTTCCCATCAGAAACCTCAGAGATCTTAAGCTGCAGAAGGAAAAAAGCCTTCCCTAGTGCCTGACAGCAAGTTGCATTCTTTGCCGAATGGGAGGTCAAGAGGTGACCTTGCCCCTGCCCAACTTCCTGATCCTCCCCGGCTGCCAGTGCCGTGCCTGGGAGCCCTGGGCTGCTCCAGGCTTCCTCGAAGTGCAGGCCGGCACCAAAATGGCCTGACAGGGCTGAAGGGAAAAGGAAGCTGCTTCTATTCCCACAGCCTGTTGTTTGTTTTTAAGGGTAAATGACAGCTCCATCACTGCATCCCACAGGTCCCAGGGAGGGCCGTGGGTTGCACAGGGAGCGCAGGCTGGAGAGCTGCACAGGTGCCACCACAGCTGAGACTCTGCAGACAATGCTGCAACAGGCAGGGGGTGTCGGGGAGGGATGAGATGTCAGCCTCAGGAGATTTACCTCAAGACTCTTTTCCTTTGCTTCCTAGCCTCTTTAAAAAGAGATGATATGTAGTATCAGGTACATCAGGGCTGACTTTTAACTTACTAAATAATTAAGTGAAAGTTACTGGAGATGCTTGGATAAAAGGTGTAAAGCACCATCACTACAAAAAAGAAAAAAGAAACCCTAGTAAATCATGAAAGATAGAATGGATCCACATGAAGAATTTGAAAATTGGAGGACTCATCAAAGCACATATGCCATTAAAAACTAATCTGAATGGGAAAGTCATTGAAAATCTGCAAAAAAAGTCCAATTTAATGTCCAGTTCAGGAAGGCATCCTTACCGAATAAAGAAGCCTAAATTCTTGTATAAAAAAGTTAAGCAAGTACTTAAATGGTCTTCAGACTTGAAAATTATACTTCATTCCTAGGATAAAAGTATTTCCAGTTACATTTCACTGCAGGGCTGGGGACAAAGAGTGCCTTTGCTCATAGGATTGTTGCTGTCTTGAGTTTTCTTTCGGGCCTGAACTGAGAACTACTGCCCTATGGGATACTGCAAGGCCTTCAGGAATGGGAACTCCACGGGCAAAGGGACAGTACCAAAGCAATCCTTTGAATGAGACACAAATCCAAGCTCTTTTTTCTAGTTGCAAACATGCCACAGAGCAGAGGCAGCAGCCAATCAATGCCCTGTCAATGTTTGTGTTACAGCGACCCTCATGGACATCTCGCTCCTTTGGCAAGAGAGTTGTAGAAATACAGGAAGAGACAAGCTCCATCACAAATGTTTTTCTCTGAGCAACTAGGAGCACAGACAGTTAGTTTTGCTTCTGAGGAAACGTCTGTGAGGGCATGTAAGGGAGATATGCAGGAAGCTCAACACCAGATCCAACTTGTCTTTGTCATGTTAATCACTTGTCTGTCATAACACAACAGGTAAATCTCATTGTACAAGCAGGCACTTGGAAGACAAAGGCAGCCACCCATATGTGAGGCTTAAAATGACTGGCAAGTGCAGAAAATTGTCCTTCCTGAGACAATTATGTGCCGTTCTGTGAGAGGTCTTGGGCTTCCCCTTCTGAAAACCTGGCCTTCAGAAGCATTGCAGACATGTAGCATTTCTTTTGCAAAAGCAAACTTATTTTGCTAAATTGTGCTGGCTGTATCATTACTGTATCATCAATTCTTTGAGACTGAAATGCTTTCATACTCTTTGGCTTTACAGGGCTAGTATTTTTTGCACAGGGCTGTGGTAATACTGCTGTCTCATCTGACACATAGCTTCTTAGAAGAACAGTATGCTTCTCCCAGGTAGTTTCTGAAAATGAAACTTCAGAGGAGTTTTGCACCAGTACATGGAACAGCATGGAGGGGCTGCAGTCTGCTTAGTTTTTCCAAATCATCACTTGATTCCATAAAAAAGGAAGAAATGGTGAATCTCATAACACTTCTAGCTTCTTGCAAGGCTGCCTGCCACTGCTCACTCTGCAAAGCTTTATTTGCCTCAGGTCTGCCGAGGTTTAGCTGATGCCACACAGTAACAACATGTGCACAGCTGCACTGGCAAGAGAAGTCTGTTTTATGGCCGAATCCACAGTGGCACTGACTGGTGTTAGAGGGGTTATACCCATGTCCAAGTTATTACACACTCACTCATGGCTATTGCTGTGTTCTTGATGCTGCTCTATACAGCTATTGTACCCTGAGGATTTAAATTGTCAAGCAAAGAGCCTGCTCTCTATTTTCTTTGCTCTTGTTCTGTGTCTGCTTTACATACTGATGGAGGATTACCCAGGTTTTACCTGCTTGTCAGGCAGCTATTCCACTAAGTACTAACTGTATTGTTCTAAATCTCTCACATTTCTTGAGTAAAATGCAATTTACTTTTTTTGTCACAAGAACCACGTCTGATTGTCCTGGGCTCATTCTCTTTTTCTGGTTTTCCTTGTCTTTTCAAAACGAAAAGCTTGCAGAAAAGCTTTAACTGAGCTAATGGAAGGAGAGATTGTTATTTTTAAGGCAGATGTGTGTCTAAGAGCATTTTGGCACTGTAGATGGAAAAAAAGTATAGTCAAAGCAAAGGCTTCAAAGCAAAGTCTCTGCTGTCTTTATTCTGCAAGCTGTACAGCAGTTGGGGTTTTGCAATGGCATGGAGCACAATGACAACATAAAATCTTTTCTTTCTCTGTACATCTGCTACGCACACACCTCACACCCAGCAGCTCTTTAGGTCCCCTTTTCCTAAGCCACAGAATAGGCCCTGGGTGCCCCAACTCTTGGTAAGTGTGGATGGGAAGAGACACAAAAAGCAGTCGCGATTTCTGGATCATGTGCCAATACAAAAGGAACGATTTGTTGATGAAGAAGGATGACAAGGAGAAGGAAATCTGGAGCCAAGTTCTTGGCCAGGTTGAAGCAGCAGTGGGTAGGCCGTGAAGTTGCAGTGGGATGTGGAGAGGAAGGGTGCCTGGCCAGTGGCACTGAGGGGCTGGAGAGCAGCACTCACCCAGCCATCTCCCATCCGTTGCAGCTGCCACTGCTGGCTCAGGGGTTTTGTGCTAAAGAACTCAGCTCAGCAGGAAGGGGGAAAGGTGGTGTGGAGGCAACTGCCAGGGCAAAGGCGAGATGAATATTTCATTTGTTACGGGGCCTGAAATAGCTCTTAGCAGCCCTAAGTGCAAGAATCATGTTGCAAGGTGGGGGGAGAGGTGGGTGCCAATTTGTCAACAAAGCTGCTTCAGAGTTACACCCAAGATTTATGAGTGTCTGGATGGTCCTTCAAGCAACCAAATACTGCTCAGGGTAGGTGAGCCTCATGCACTGGAAGGATAACAGAGCTCAGATGTGTTCACTCAGTCTGGTCTGGCTGGAGAGCACTGTTACCTGCACACTTCCAAAGCAGCAGCTAATGCCTTGGAGCTCCAAAGTGTCCTGGGAAGTCACTTCTCCCTAGATGTTTCGTTGCAGTTGGCCATTAAGTGCCTTTTAAAATGTCATCCAGAGGGTTAAGAGACAGACCACAGTCTGATAACAGACACAGGGCAGAGCCAAGACAAGAATCTGACCTATGGACTTTACAGACACGGCACACTAGGCTCACATAGAGATACAGCTGTGAGAGGCTACTGTCCACACCTCGATTCACACTGGGGTTTTAATATAAACCATCATGTTTGATTAATCAGTTTTGATACGTGTCTAATTGGAAGGAACAAGGCACCAATTTGCAGAATAGAAGTCCTAGATTCTGGCCCTGAAACCTCATTATTTCCAAATCAGAAAGACAAAATTGAAATGAACAAGCCAGCTCAGTGCTATTTGACCTCCTTTATAAATCCTGACAGCGACCAGTGTCCCAGCCTAGCCTTCACAGGCATTCACTTGCTCCCCTGTCCCACCCATTGTACCCAGCTCCTCACTGTCCCAGGTGGAGCTCAGCCCTGACAGTCTACCTGGAGCTTTGGACAGCAACACAAAAGTCTGGTTGTGTTCCTGCACAGGCTGGAACTGGCTCAGATTATCCAAACAGCTCTGAAGTCCGTGTGCCTGAGATGTGTTATCACCCAGGGATACAGATGTAGTTCATTAAGTGCATTTGATAAGCTTAGCTAAAACCAGATTGGTTTTAAGACATTTTAAACTGATTAAGCTGGGACATGTGACATGGCTTTGGCTTCAGGTGGAGATGAGACCTTAAACGATTATTTTGCCTCCTAACTCTAGCATGGAACCAAAACATCCAGATTTTGCTGCTGCTGCTGCTGTTAAAGCAATTATTACTGGAATGAATCTGGAATAAACCTGGAAATGCTTTGAAAACAACAACTTATTTTTCAAGGAAAATACTCCTGTTGGAGTTCAAATTCAAGGTGGCATTCAGACTTGAGGCTGGATTTCCCAGTCACAGCTTGAGCTATGTGGGATTAATAGAGCTGAAGTCAGTCAGAGGAAAGGCAAGGAACACTGCTTGGGTGCAGGGCATCCTTCCACCTCAGGAAAAGGGACTCAGGCAGGGCCTCTTTCAGGAATATTTCAGGAATTAGAAGTAGATACAAATAGTTTTATGAGATGATTCTAGAAGAGTTTTTAAACCTCCTGCTTCCTCCTGTAACACAACAGACTTATGAAACACTGAAACTCTTCTTCTCAGCTCAGTCACTGCAGTTTGTGTAAGATATAATAGACCACGTTCTTGGACATGTCTCAGCACTGAGTGAAGGATGTTCTTTGGGATACCTTGTTCTAACCCACACCTCAAGATTTTCCCCTTCCCCACACTGGATACTAACCTGGGCAAGTGTAACTTTCCCCTGAAAACACCTTTCTCTTCAACACCCTCTGATGTTGAAGCTGGGGGTCAAAGCATACTCATTCAGCAAACTAGAACGCTGCAAACAGCATCCCAACCCCAGCAGAAACACCAAAATCATTATCTTTTAAGGAGCAGCCAGCCCTCAGGCTGCAAAGAGGAGGGGGTGAGGGATCCACAACCCTGCACAGCTCCCACTGCAAATTTACTGGCCTCCTGTCTCGTTTTAACAGAGTGAGGTTGGGGGAGAGAAATACCACACATAAATTTGCACAATCAGTCATACAAGGGGGAGAAAAAAAAAAAAATCCACAGTCGTCTCCAAGATTTACGAGCCCCCCTGAGCTACAGCACAGAAAAAACAAAGACACACACACATACACACAAGGAGGGAAGAGAAACGTGATCCCACTTGCAGTTTTATTCCTTTATCATGTTCTCTGACAGCAACCTGGGCCCAGGCTGTACAAAGAAGAAGCATACAGAAGGTGTAACTGCAAATAGCAGAGCAGCAGCCCTGGACTAGTAATGTCCATGTTATAAAAGCTTGGCACTGTTCCTTCTGGATGATCTTGAAGCACCAGAGAAATCCTCCAGTGCCCCTCTGACCTCAGTTAAACTGGAACAAACTGAGTCCTGCCATCCCAGTCAATGGAGCTGCTGCAAACTCACCTGGGATAAGCTGGAACAGAAGCATGTCCCATCTTTACCTACACCTTCCCTATTCCCCAGGATGTGCCCATTTGGACAAATGCTATCTGCACTGTTTACTTCACTTAGAGTTCTTCCCCAATTTTTAGAAAAGCTATGCTTTAACAAGGAAGAGATCTGTGGATCCAGATCCTCAAGCGTGTCCTCCTATTTTGGACAACATGGCACATGCAGAATTTAAATCCCTTTAAACTTTCTCAGTTTGCGCATTGAAAAATGAATGCACCAAACAACACCATTTTTTACAAAAAAACCCTTGATTGTGGAATCTCCTCCCTCTCAGAAAGACAGTTAATAGTACATCGGTAAATGATACACTTAAAACAATCTAAATCAAGTGAACATGACAAGAGCTTATCATCAATGATCAATCACACTGCTAGTTGCTACATTCCACCCAGCTCCTTACAATATTATATCATCCACATAGGCTGCGCAGTGACAGGAACATTCCCCCCTTACATGTGTGTACGGCACCTAATGCACACCTCCAGACCCAGTCCTGGGCTCTGACCACCGAGGAATGTTGTCTCTGCTCCAGTGCTTGTAGCAGTTAAGAGAAGGAACCTCTTTGCGCAAATTAATAAATTCAATTAAGATTTCCATGGCCTGGTCATTGTCCCTGAAGTCTCCAAACTAAAGTGTTTCTACCCTTTCACACCCCTCTCTTGCTGCTTTCTAACTAGGTTCAAAACCATAGATTTTAAAATTCTAAACATCATTAAAGCTCACAATAAACTCAGAATCAGATCTTAGTAGCCTATTTTAAAGTTTTCCTCTTGTAAATTTACCTTTAGCAATCTCCAGCTGAGGTGTGGCTGGGTACAGCTCACCTAAGTATATAAGTATAACTATGGTACAAAGAAGCAGCCCAAAAGCACTATTTAATTTTCCCACCACTGGTCCTGACTCCATCACAGAACCAGGTATACCAACAGCCGACAGTCACTGAGTGCTAAGTTTTTAAAAGTAACAGGATTTGGATGCATGAGCTGTCTTTGTAAAAGTCACTGGTGAATTTTGAACTGTAAGACCCAATAATCTTCCTGAAAGCCTCAGCTCCTAAAAGCCCTAGTAGGGCAGATGGGTGCAGACTGGCTCCAGGAGCATCGTGTGACAAACAACCTGATTGCATTTGAAAGCAGGAGTTTCAGAAGAACTGAATTAGTCCTTAATGACCAATGCTAAAGCCTAGACATTAAAATGATCCTTTTCTACACTGCCAAATACATGTTAAATCTATGTTCTGTCCTCATGATAAGAAAGCTGTAGTGCATGAGGTGTTTGGGATTCATTGCTGTCAGGTGTGGGCAGGGCCAGAGATGTGCAGCTCAGCTTCCTTTGAGAAATGGGTCTGAGTATGAGCATGTGGGAGCTGCGCACCAGCCCATGGGATGGTTTTGCTTGGTCTGTAACAGATACTGCCTCAAACAGGATTTATTCAACGGGACAAAACACGCTGGAGGATGACTAACACAGTGCCCCAATGGCTGTGGGATGATGTATTTGTGCCTTACCATCACACCTGTTAAGATCTCAAATGCACTTTGGAAAAAAAGTCCAAACCTCACTCCAACTAGATCTCATGCAATTCAAATCCTCCACTCTCCTACCTCCCAGAGCTTTTGTGCTGCACTTTCAGTGCAATTACATGCTAAATATCTGTCTGTCAATATGCTGGATCCCCTCAATTTGTATGACACGCTTTAACGCAGGCCTAGCCAAGCCTAATGGAATGACAGCTATGCCCTCCAACCATAGACCGGGTGCTGCTGGGAGAGCTTGCCTGGCTCCATGAGGAGCAGGGGAGGGGGAGGACAGAGGAAAACCAAATGCCACCAATTACCTGCCACACTTGGACCCCTGGCTCAAAGAGAAGAGATTGCCACTTTATTCATTGTTGGCTCTGGATGAAAAACCAGCGAGGGAGTGCCATGCTGTGTGTGTTCCCTGGCCCCAGACAGACACACAGCCTCTGTCACAGGGGGTTTGCCAGCAGGTGTAAACATGGGTAGCTTGTACTGAACTTTACTGGGCAATGCTGGTTTACAGCAGCTGAGGGTTAGATCCCCCCGTCTTTGCACTGATCCCATATCATGGGTGTTTTAGTCATGCACACCAGGAAAGAGTCAAACTGGAAAAAAAAATTCTTTTTGAAAGAAATCCTTAAACTCCCAGGCTAATCTTCCATAATATCGATGAATCTCTCCAAGCTTGTTTTTGTCTTCATGTCCAAAACAGCTGGGAAGGTCCTTAGAAATGACCAAATCCATCATCTTCTGGTAGGAAACGAGAAAAAAGGGCCAGGGAGAACTGCTTAACAACCAGAGAGAATTCTATTTGTTCAAAACCTGGTACAAGGGGAGGGGGAAGATAAAATGTATCCCAACTGCACGTTGTCAGGAGGGGAACAAAAACTGACTAGAGGGACACGGCACTAAAAATAATGATTTTTCAGCCAGCAGCCAGACAGGCGTCTAATCCCATCTGAATAGAGACATCACGGGAATAGCACCCGTCAGGGTAACGGCTGATGCTGATTCCAGCTGGACAGGTCTCATACAGCCCAAGAAACATACCCCAGTCCTGTGTTTCTGTTAAACATGTTCTTTTATTCTTTTTAACTGCTTTCTTCCCTTGACTCTTATTTTCTCTATTGTAATCTAAGAGGGTTTTTTAAAAGCTATAATGAAAACAGTCAAAATAAATTCATGTATTATTAAGCCTGGCGTTTCAAGGGACTATACTGGCATTTGGTTGCAAAGGTGTTTGTAGCTGGGATGTGGGACTGTTCTTTTATGTGATGGTTGACAGCTCCATGGTGCAACATCTCTTTTTTACAGATAAAAACTGCTGACAATTTCCTTTTCAATATTAGGAGTGTTTAATAAACAGCTCCATATAACAAATACCAATTCCTTTGCCTGGAATAACAGCTCTGGACAGAGATTCAGCTATTCTGAATTTCCCACTCAGTAGGGAAAGTTTGTTTGTTTTAAATCAGTCCAAGATTTTCCTAACATATATTTATGGAAGAGAAAACAATAAATCAAATGAATACAAGCCAATTCTTGCCTCTGGTAGGAGCTGTCAGCTTGAGCTCCCAGCCTTCCTCCTAGTTCTCCTTCTTCTTGCAGGAGCCATTGAGAGTCCCTGAACCAAAGGCTATAGAATGGCTGCATTCCAGATAAATCACGTACACAATATTTTAGCTGTGAGATTCCTGCTCTGCAGTGGCTCTCCAAGCAAGACAAACGCTGTGAGTTGGTGGTGCTAGAGCAGACAGCTCTAGCTGAGGGCAGGCATGAGCAATGTGCAGCTAGACTTGCACTGGGCACATTCCTCTGTGATGCCAGGCCTGGCCAGCCTGCAAGGGGAGCTCCTCATTTCAAGACTCTCTTTATCTTGGCCTAATGTCCTGTCAAATAGTTTATGTGTTTTATTGTACATTTTAGCAATGACTGCAACACAAGTGTGCAAATCAGCATCCCAAAGTATGGCAGAGCTCCAGCTCAACTCTCCCGCTCTCGTAATCATTTTTAAAGCCTTGAAACAGAGTGGTCCTGCTAGTTAATCACCACAGGGCACCAAGGATGCGTTGCTTTCTGATGTAGTGGTCTTTTTCTTGCCTTTTGTTAGTGTTTAACTGTGTCTATAAAGAAGCATAAGCAAAACCTCTCTACTTTGCTTATGACAACAAGAACCACAAAAGACCATCCCAAGGAAAGAGCAGCACCTGAGAACTACCATTGCTGCACCATTTGTGTCTTCTTCATTCACCCTCTACAGCTGATTGCCAGATTCTGTTTGTAATTCATTATTCCACCTCTATGTGGCCCTTTGTTGTCATGTAAATTCTGAAACTACAAACCACCTGAAAGAACAAAGGTTATGGGCAAGGGTTTAATTCTCATATTCAATGCCTTCTGACACTTGAGCAATCTTTCACCTAGTCTCAAAGCATAGGAAATAAAGACAATCCAGACTAAAATGCCCCAAAATTAAAGCACTCGAAAAATCAAACTTGAACATGGTTCAAAAGTGCCCAGTAGACTGCTTTTTATAGAAGGCCGAAATGAAATTCTATTTCCAGGTTTTCCCTGGGGCATTCCAAATCAGGACCCACAGCACCATTATTGCATTTTAAGCACATTACCTTTGCTCTTTATGAGTTCAAACACTCTCTAGACTAAATTACTCAGAATGAATACCTGAAGTCATGTCAGCAGAGCCAGATGTTTAGCATTTGTAAAAGTTAGTACAAAACAGCTCAGTCTGTACTTTCCAAACGCTCAGAAGCAAAATGTCCCAAAGTATTTCCAAACATGTCAAAATCAGAAGTCCTTCATATGGTCTTTGTGGAGAGATTTTTATTTTCAAGTCAGCCTTATAGTTTTTTCTCTAGGCCTGAATAATGATGCAAATCTGATGAGCATTAAGACAGTAAAGGAGCCTACAAAATCCTTTGGCTACACAGCAACAGAGAGGGGGTCTCCAGAGAAGGAAATTTCATCCGTCTGCTTCGCTGACAGGAGAAGGCTCAGTGTGATAAAAGAGATCCTGCCACTTGCTCTGAGAAACCCCAGCAAACTCTGCACTGATACATCTCCTCTGACACCTGCTCCAGCTGATCCTTCGCAATTTGACAGGGCTGGAGGGCTGAGAGCTAAAGAGGAGGTGGGCCAGGTCCTGAGAACAAGCGTAACGTTTCATGTGTCTGATCTGGCTCTTAGCTGTTGCAAAGGCTGAGAATGAAAAAAATCAAATATTTGGGCACCCATTCCACCATGTTGCCAAGGCAGAATGTGCCTCTGATAGGTTTTCTAGCATTGTTTTCACTTTCCCCATTTCCAGTCTCACGTACCTTGTTTCATGGAACATGTCCTGCTATGCAGGCTTAAATTTCCTCCTTGAGAGTGGCCCTCATGTATTCTTCTACGTCATGCTATGCAACCGATTCTCCTCTGATGTTTATCTCCTACTCAAAGTTAATTTCTCAGTGCAGTATTGCTAAAAAGTTTTTTATTTTGCCTTTTTAACATTTTGCCTTACAAATCAATCCTTCCAGCTCCCTATTTTTTATTCTCCTTGTACTTCTATCTGTGCAGGAGAGCACTGCATCATTTATCCCTCCCTAGACCTCTGGGAACTTCACTGAAATCCTCACCTTGAGACCATGAAAACATTAATTGTCACTGGCTCTAGTGCACAGCCAAAAAACCTTGGAGAGTGCAGGAGACCTGAGGCAGCGTTCAGATGTGTAACACATCTTTCTCAATTTACATGAAACATTCAGTTGCAAATATTGACAACACACAAACTCCTAATAATCTACATGCCACACATTACAGAACACATACACTTGCCATAACATGACAGCATCAGCTAATGTAGCTTTTAGTAAGTCCTAGAGAAGAGCTTTCTCTCACAAGGCTGGCTTTGTGTCTCCAGAGCTTTTCCATGAACATTATTGTTTGAGGCTATGATTTATCTCAGTTATTGATTGGTAGAACAATGCAATGGTCTGAACCTCACAGAATTTCTCAATTCCATGTACTGGCATTGCTTTTCTTTCTGTAGTAAAGGAATGTTTAGTCTATTTAGCTTTAGTAATTCATGAAAAAAGAAATAAACAGGCACTGACTGTTTTGTTCTTTCCTCCCCTTATAAATACATCATCCTGATATGTGTTACCTGCTGTAAAACCCAGCCAATTTGCTCTTTCCTTTACAGATAAGATGAATCATCTTTTCTCAGTGATGAATAACTGAGTCAGACCACATTACCTGCAGTCAGGTTGCAGGTGCCAATCAGCTGCACATCTCCACCCCCCCTTCCCCTGCTGCCGTGGTTTGCCTTTCTGTGAACCGCTCCCAGGGACTGCACAGAAACCGGGGAGGGGAAAGGCTGAATTCACTGTTTCCACTCACAGAAAGCATAAGCCTTGCACAGCAGTGGCTCCTTTGTGCCTCTTTTCCTGAAGGAGGAGTCTGTCTTTGGCCTCTAAACTGATGCATGGGCACAGCTTTATTCCCCAGCAGCAGTGTGAAATTTCCCCATGTTGTAATTCAATTCTCATAAAATGGTGCTATCATAGCAACAAAATATGCTGCTGTCCTCTCATTCCCCTTCAGTCCATCTGTGTCTGCAGTCCATTCTGTAACCACTGAACTTGAGTTTCCTCTGGTAAAAAATCAGTAAGAACAAAAACCAGGAAGGATTACACACCAGCAACAAACTAGTTTTAAAACCCACTCTGATGGCATTTCTTAAACTGTGCCAGATGGAAAACTTTCAACGAAGAGAAAAACTTGGAAAAGTCTCATGTCTTCTGGCTGAACTATGAGCAACTAAGTTCCATTGCACCGACACGAACGGCTGTAAGAGGCAGTTTATAAATTACACTCTGTTGCTGCCATCATGAGTTACCAATTTGTAATTCTGTAGAGATTACACTAAAGCCATGGGAAACATCAGCCTGTCCTGAGCTCTCAAAAACTCCAAAGCTTTATAATCATCTGAGCTTTCTGCTCTTCCTGACCTTGCAGCAGGGTTTGTTGTTTGACCATGCTAACAACAGACAGAACATTTTTTTGAATGTCCTGTGCATTGAGTTAAGACAGGACAGACTCTTTCCTAGTGGCAGAGGTAAAGCTATAGTGCATGTCCCCTCTTAAGGAAGCACAGTCCAGAGCAACACCAGTCACACTCTGAAACCCAAAGCTCCCCTGTGCACAGAGCAGCATGAGATTTATGAGCTCACACATCATAAGACACATCAATTCGCCTGATTGCAAAATGGATTTTCATCTATTTTGCAAAGTGAATCAAAAAAGCAGAAGTTTTTAACACTTTAAGTTTGATCCAATCCCTTTTTTTTTTTTTTTGAGTAGTTGGTGACTTGCCAAATGAACAAACACGAAACAGCTCCACAAACACAGAGCAGTTCACTGGAATTCAGAAGGAGTTTGGAGAAACTGCAAAACCCAAAGGTGTATGAGGCACAGCCCATCCATTCTCCCTCCTTAAGTGTCATAGAGCACTCCCATATTGAATTTTCTTCATAAAGGAGAGAAGGGAGAGAACTGGTTTCAGGTGAGGATTTCAGGGTCTGGCTCATCAAATTCCAGGAAAATGACCACCCTCGTAACCCAAAACAGCTGCTGTGTTTATAGTAAACATAAATGATAACTGGGTGGCCTTTGAAGCTACCATGTCCAGTCCTGGTAATTATGGACAAGTGGATACAGCAGTGATGATCCAGAGCATTTGTTTCATGTTCAGCATAATTAAGGCCATTATCAAATTTCTGCCCCTTCAGCAAAAAGGGGGGAATGGGGTCAATCGTCTGATACCACAGTCAGAAAAGCAAAGGAGGGATTTCTTCCCAGAGTAACTCACACTGGATAAAATTCCTGAGTACCACCTGGTGCAGTGGATGCCTCCACTCCAACGGAGGCAGGTGATGATGGAAGGCCCCTTGGGCACACCAGCCAAATGGATTCAACACCAGGGCCTCCCACAGAGTTGTCCCAGCCCCTGTCCCTTGAGTCCAGGAGACAGGGTAGTTCAAACACCAAATGCATATTTTGGAATGTCACTTCTTGAGTGAGGGGAGGGGGCAGTGGCAGCATTACTAATTGCAAGGAGGTATTGCATGTGTGCACTGGGAAGCATTACCCCCCACAGTGCCACCCCCACCCTGACCCATGGTGACTGCTTTGTGAAGGATGCTCTCCTCTCCCAAACACTCCAGCTTTATGGCAGAGGGAAATACCTAGTTTGCAAAGGGTTATTCCAAACACCAGAGCTGATGAAAAGGTAACTACACAAGGCCTTTATGGTGGGAAATTGAAATGACCCATAGTGAGAATTATCAAACAAAATCTAACCAAGTATGACAGTGAGAAAGGCTGGAGGGATAGGGAATGAATTTTACCTTTTCAAAGGTGGCGACCTAGTACTAGGATCCATGTAGCAAACATTTATTTATTCCCTAAATAAAATCATATGGTTATAGCACATATAAAAACCCTCCAGAAGCTGGCAGGAGCTGCAAATGCCCAAACTCTGTCAAAACCACATTTTGGCCACACTTGAGTGAGATGAAAAGCACCATCCACAGATACCTGAGCGTCCCAAAGGCCTTTTTTATTGTGCCCCCACAGGATTAGCTTTCTTTCCTTCCTTTGAGGGAGAAGACTACAGATTGGAAAGTGGACTGAGACATCAAAGTGTGATCTGGAGGACTTGGAGCAACACCCCTGCAGAGCATCCCGGCACAAACACAACTTGTTGCTGAGCAGTCCAGGTGTGAATCATCATCCATCTCCTCACTTGCAGGAGTCCCTGGCACAGACTCATACTGCCAGAAGCACCCCTTGCTGCATCCGAGGCAACGCAGCTCCAGTAGGTCAGAGGGGCTGGAGGGATGAGGTAGCTGCTCTCTCTGGAGCTGCTCCCTAAGGTCAGGGCTGGGGCACAGTGCCGGAGCAGCACTGGGAATGCTTAGAGCTCACTGCTTAGAGGATAAACAGAGGGCTGAAATCTCTGGGGTTGTTAATCTGTCACCTTTCCCCAGCACTGAATTAATTTTTTTAATGTGTTTTTAAAAGGAAAGTAAATAAAAAGAAAAAATAGAAGAGATGATAAATGGGTCCCTTTCTATTCCCTTCATCACTGGGCAATACCACCCAAATATCTGGCAGGGACAAAACATTAAAACCTTTCCATGCCTTGCCGTCCCCAAGAACCATTTGGATTGACAGAAGCTCTAAAAATCTATGTATCCCAGATTTACTCTCCTCTCCCTGCTGCTACAGAAGCTACAATGAAGAGGACCTGCTTTTTCCAATTCATGAAACTCTGGACTGGCATGAACAGTGCTGCTCAAGTACAGACCTGATTGAACACCATGCTAAGCTATTCCAAAAAGATCCTGAGTTTCCTGTGCTGCCCGGATTTTCCTACTAAGAAGCTGGAAGAACACATCACACAATCTGAATCTATCCTGTGCAAAGCTTGCAGCTGTTAAAACAGCAAACTCTTTCCCAGAGCATGTCGGTCTTTGCTGCAGAAGGGAGTGTGTGAGGCTGCCAGCCACACTGGGCAGTGCAACAGCCTGGGACCCACGGGACCCAGCCCAGCTCTGACCTGCTGCGTGACCTTGACCCTGTTACTCCACCTCTTTGTCCCTCTGCTCCCTTTGCAATACTTTATCTGGCCTCCCTGTTTGCCCTGTCAGCTCTCTGTGCTGGGTTTGTCTGCTTCAGCCTTGTACAGATGACACAGGCAGGGGCTGATACCATAACATTAACGCTTGCTAGCCAGGTCCTGCACAACTCTCCACCATGGAGCAAGGGATTTCTTTCCACAGCAGTGAAATCTGGTAAAGTGTCTGGCAAGTACAGACACTGCCATCACCCCCAAACACAGACCAAATGATGCACAAATACTGACAATTGATGTCACCTATCTCTAAGAATCACAGCTTCCACCTCAGGGGAGGCCTTCTTCTGAAACCCAGTGCCTCTGCAGCCAGGTACGGTTGCCCTTTTAGATGACAGGTGCTTTAGGAAGTGTATTGCCACAAGGAAAACTTCAAGTTTCTCTCATTCCATTCATCTTCCTTGAAAATATAACTGAAGTAAAGCAAGCACTTGACAGCATATGGCAGGAGAGGAATATGTTCCAAAGACTGCTGGAGTGCACACAGCCTGGTGACACCAGTGGTCTTTGGAGTACACGTCATCTCAACTGGATTGTCTGCTCTCTTCCTAACACAGCTGCCTTTAACCAAGCTGGAGCAAAAGATAAACACCACTTCAGCCCCTGCAAAGAGCAGCTTCATGTGTGCACCATCTCTCCAACCGTCAGAGCCAAATGTTTACTTGAGGCTTGAGCCAATTGCTGCTGAAGACACACCAACAAGAGCTGGTTCAGTGGGAGACATGCAAATGCATGCTGGGGGTCCTGTGAGGGCGTGAAAGCTGCAGACCATGTGCTGCTCCTCTGAACACACCTGTAATCACCTCTAGCCCAATATTTACCTTCCTGAAGAGAGCAGTGACCAACCACCCAAGCACCTGGCTACTGTACAAAGCCCCAGTGGAGCTGCTTCCTCTGGTTTGTTGTGAAAGAGGAAAGGGGAGGCAGCTAATAATTTCCTCTCTGTAGCTGTACCACAAAAGTAATCAAGCAACTGTTGAAAGCTGGGAAGGGAGGTGTTGGGGCTGGCGGGGTGCAGGGGGGGAAGGACCGTGTGTTAACCTAACTGATAAGCTTTGCCCAGCCACAGCTCAGCCTGTCTTGAAGGTGGGGTGATGGGCATGTGAGTTTGTTCTTAGTAGTTCACCTGCTGCTGGCTTTCAGCACTTTTTATTCAGTTGTTTTGTTTACCTTACAGGCCTATTGTCATCACCTCCGTGCTGCCAGGGCAGCCTCAGGTGCGAGCAGTCCACGGGCGCTCGAGGTGCAGCCACTGCAGGATCAACAGCCACGCCGGGAGGGGCTCCCTGCTCCGCTGTTTGTGAAAATTGCTTCCTTTGCTGATAGTGATAACACCAGGCAAACAAACGCTGTGCAGACTATTGAGCTTGTCTTTCTCCTCGGGACTTGAATCGCGTGGAACATTCAAAGCAATATAAATAGACCTAATATCCAGTTATGAAGCTGGAGCAGACGCGAGCAGGTCTGAGTACCACTTGATGACAGGTCCTGTTGTGGGATTATTGGATGAATGGAGGTGCTAAGCATGGCCATTGTTTTCAAGAAAGCTTCAAAAAGACTACTTCCCATCTTTTGAGCTGCAATTTTGAGATGCAAAAATCCTGCTCAATAAAGCCCAATATATTTGCATAGGATTTTTGGATCACTGTTCCAATTACACACACAACACAGGCTCCCCGCCTAGGGAAAAGCATCTTGCCTAACTCAATTTTGTAAATTTTCTGCAGATTGGGTGTGGGTGTGTGTGTAATTGGGAAGAACCTGTGGATGTGCCAGATTTTTATAAAGGTGCCCAAGAGGGTAAAAAAAAAGCCCATCCAAGGGTCTGACTCCAACTCACTTATGTGTCCTTAAGAAGGCTTTCACTGAAATACAGAGCACTATCTTTCAGTGTTAATGAATCACCTGCTTCCCATGAATTTACTCCCGCTGTACTGGCAGAGCATGGCCACAGCTCCTTGTAATTTATTCTGCTAGACAAAATAAGCCAAATCTTGTATATGAAATTCACAAACAGTACATTTTCCTGATTGTTTTAGGAGGTCTTCTCTGTACCTCCTCCAGTATTAATCTGTCTCTTCTGAGTGTGTGTCAACCAATACTGAACACAGCATTAAAGATGGGATTTCCCAGATTTCCTAGATGGTGTTGACACAGAGAGAGACAGTGCACCACCAAGCAGAGGCACTCAGCACTGTAGTCATAACCAATATCCTCAATGGTACCTCCATCACTATTTGTGCTTTTCTCCCCCCTCTCCTAGGCACTTTCCCCATTTTGCTGATGGCTGCAGCACAAGGGTGGCTGATTCTCAAGGCCTCCTGCTCAGAAGCCTACTGCAGTCTAGCCCACAGCTGCTCAGCCACTCAGGGATACTGGTGTCAGCTGCCAAGCCTCAGAGCCAGCCTCTGAGAGCCCTGACATGGATTTTAGTGGGATTTACTGCACTGAAATGCAGAAAATCTTGTTGCCTTTAGGATTAGCCCCTTCATTTGCACATACAGTAGTGCACGCTGTCTGAGTCTGCTTCCTTTCACGTGGTGCTCAATCCTTCAGTTACCACCAAAAGGACTTCTGCCCGCAGGACACCCACAATTTTAATTCCCTCTATCAGCAGTCATTGCACCTGGGCAGCTTTCAAATGTTACTGGAGCAAGGACCATTAGGAATTTTATCACAGTCAACCTGACTTGGATTAATTTGTACTGATTATGAATGATCTCGGGTCATCAAATACAGATTAGTGTTACTGCAGTACAGGATCTTTACAGTGCTCTTGGAACTAAAATCTAGTTATTTCATTAGAAATGTTGTAAGTTTCCATTACAAATGGTAAATAACAAGGCTGGAGCAAAGGTGGGCTGAGGAAAGGCTGCCTGGGCAGGAGCAGTGCAGCCATCAGCCTCCATGGCCCCCAGAGCCTGCTCAGGGAGCACAGCTGCACTGCAGGGTGGCATCCCGCAAGAATAACAGATAAACACGCTCGCTTCACAAGCCACTGGGCACTATATTTCTTCTGATGAGAACCATCCATTATTCTTCCATCCTCCTCTGTGTCTCATTAGTGAGAGGTTTTACAGAGCAAGCCAGGGGACAGCTTTATTTACTCCCAGCCACACTGCATGGCACCCAGGTTCATTGGTATTGGTTACACATGACCCCAGGTCTTCCATTATGGGCTAATGTCTGCAGCCCTCTGACCTCCGGAAGTGCTTGAGGAAGAGCTGCAGTAAATCAGAGCAGCACTTAGTCGTGGAGGAAGAAAATCCCTCCTTATCAATCTGCCAGTGGGAGAGGAAGGACTCTGGCTGGGCTGCTGAAGGGTGATGTGCTCCTGGCTGCTCGGAAAACTCTGCAGACAGAAGCAGCCCTTGCATTGCACATTGCCACCATGGACTGTGAGAGCAAAGGCAGAGGGAGTGAGCCTGGCTGCATTCCTCTCTCTCAGCCTGGGCTGGCAGGGGGAATCCCAGCCACTTGCTTCACAGGGCAGGTCCTGGGCACCAGCCCACTCTGGAGATGTCTATGAAGGCCTCTGCTTGGCATGGACAGACTCTTCTATTGCTTTTCCCTGAAGGATGCCTGGTGTCACACACTGACTGCACTAAGGTCTATAATCAATCCTTACCACTCAGCTTCTTACCAGAGGACATGAGCAGTCTGTGCAGTCTCAGCAAATTTGTCATCATGGACTTAATCCAAGGATGTTATTCAACACCCCGTGTGCCAGCGCAGGAGAAATTATAGGTGGAAGCAATAATGTAACCACAAAACATCACACTCGCAAATCATCATCACTGCAAGCAGTTCTTCCCATGAGGGTAGAAACAACCAAATTTGCCACATCCTCTATGCCAACGTGGAGTCCGAGAAGAACACAGAGCAGGGAGAGCATTACGGAACAAAGCTCCCTTCTCTGAGGGTCCTGCAATCAGCAGGGGATTTCAAAACTAGTAACAAGGAGCTCTCAGAGAGGCCCAAAGGGCAATGGGATGGGAGCAGGTTCTTCCCTGTTCTGAATGGGCCCTGAAGGGGACAGGGTGAAGATCTGCCAATGAAATGCATAACTTATCCCTTACAATCAAGGCAAGAGGACCTTGGAGAACAAAAAAGCAAAGGTGGCAATATCACTTTCCTTCCCCATTTATCTCCTACACAGTTCTAGTCTTTATCTCTTTCTCAGAGTGCCTGGCTTAGTCAGGTCACTGGAGCTCCCTATCCCAAAGATAATCCTATACCTCATACAGAAAAAAATAATTTTTTTTTTTTTTTTTAAATTAAATTTCATTGTCCTAGCAACAAATGAAAAAGCAGCTGATCAGCTCGCTCAGGTCTGGAGAAGGCTTGAAGATCCAACATCCCATCTCCATCCTTCATCACTAGAGCAAGAACACTATCCAACATAAAAAGCAAGGGAAGAAAAGGGAACAAAAGGATTTTCAATGTAATCAAATGTGTCATGTGCCTCAAAAGTATTCTGCTATGTCATATACATGTATACATAGATCACTTTGTATGTGTTTTTTCCTTCTTGCCTGTCTCCAGAACAAACACTGCAATGTTACTCTCCCATAACTGTTTCTTGGCTCCTTCTACACATTCCAGTACAGCAGCATCACAGATTCTCAACAGGAAGGACTTACACCTTCAGCTGGTGTAGCTCAGTGCCACACCAGCATTATGCTCTTTGTATCCTCTTTGTGAGGACCGGTTCTTTGGGAAAAGACAGGGTGTAACATCCAGCAAAAGGACAGGCTCTGCCCTTCACGATATAGGAAATACTACCAGAAAGAGCACTTTTTTTCTGACACAGCTTAAGATTCATACAAGATTCTCTAAGGGTGGAGAATCACCTCCTGCTGACAACTCATTAGGTCACCTGGAGAGGTTTTTTTATGGTTTATATCCTTTGGGTTTTTTGCATCCTATTGCAAAAGGAAGTTTACAGTGGGGAGGTTTTTGCTCAACTATAATTAGAGACAGGCCCAAACCAAAACCTCATAATTACAGAACCCCAGATCTTGGAAATGCCCACACATGTATTCACACCCAACTTTCCACTACATAAGGATCAGGGTTTTTAAACATGTAAATATTAAAACCAACCAGCCATACAAACACACACTGCAGAAGGAGCAGCGTGTTTCCATACAAACAATGCAGAAAAGATTTTTTGAAAGAATCAGCAGCATCCACTGGGATCCTGGGAGCCTGGATTCCTGAAGACAGCAAATGTGACACCCCTTTTCTCCTCACCTCTGTAACTATTTGCTTGCTAGCTACTTGGTGTTTCAGAAGTACTAAGCCACAAGACCCTGTCCTGTCAATTCTGTCACTTTTCCTGTGACAACTGTCCCTCTTCCACATGATGATAACGACTTTGAAATTCACTTGGCATTTCAGCTCCCTTCCTGCTTCTCTCAACAGCTACACAAATTATGTCAACACATACAGAACAATAGTGTATCATGAGCTGATAAGGACAAAGTGCACAGGAGCCTGCGTTCACAGAGTGATCCCCCAAAAGAGACTTGCATGCATTAAAAAATTTATAAAATCACTATTTTTCATGGAAATAAGGGAGCCAGAATTTATTGCTCAGTTCATGTTGAAGGCCCCGGATATTGTTAAGCACTGATGCAGATGGATCTTGCAAAACAGAATGCTAAGCTAGGTAGACCCGAGCTGTCTCAAGCAGAAAACTGAGCTGTCCCACAGCTGTGTCTCAGCCGTCACAGTCACCAGGGTTTTTACCTTCTGCTACGCCTGAGAGAAGGAGCAGGACCACAGCCCAGCTCACCACACCAAATACACATCATGTGACATCTACACTTCAAGCCAGAGTTTCTTAAGGGCATACACTACCAAATTAATGCATAATGATAGCTTGCCACAGTCCTATGAAGACTTTCCCTACAAATCTATCCTAGCATAAAACACAACAACATATGGTGCTCTTCAGAGGTTTCTTGTTTTGTATTTACTTCATCTTTTTCAGAGCAAAAGTTGATTCAAATATTTCTCTAACAACAACAAAAAAAATTGGAAAAAAACCCCAACAAAATAAGACACAAATACAAACCCAATGTTATATTTTGTGGTGCAGACATTCAATGCCGGTTTCATATTATGGCAGCTTAAAATCCTGTGACTTCTCCCTAAGACACTATCTGAAATAAAATTAAAATTGCGACAAGTCTGTAGCCAAAGAAAAGTATCACCAAGGCAATAAACTCCTGATACACTATCTTTTGTAGTGGAGATATCCTTGCCTCTCCCTGCTTCAGCTGACTCCCAAAGTGCTTTTATAGAGAGTTGTTTTAATATCAGGATCATTCAATGACCAGATTTATAGCACAAGTGGAAAACCATGCCAAGGGCCCCTTCAGTCCTACTCCAAAAGCGCTGCTTAAAGCCCGCCCCCCTTAATTTTTAACTCTTTTTTTAACACACAGTTTTCTGTAATGAGCACACCTATCTATCAGCCACTAACAGTGAACTGTGGACAGTTAACATGGGCACTTCAAATACCAGGGCCACCTCAGCCCATGCTTCAATTTTACAAATCTCTATAATAGGAATAAATGCAACTCAAGTGTGCAAGGAAGCTTTTATATAAATATGAATTAACTGAATTTGAGAGCTTTGAAAACTTGATAGTGCCAGTGAAATCCTGCTGCTATGAAGACAATCAGACTTTGCTCCCTTCCATACTAAATCACTTTGAAACCTGTTTGCTGACTGTTTTTATAGTTACTGTAAAGTGAGAGAACTTCCAAATTCACACTTCCCCTAGTACTTTTTACCACAGAGAATCTTACTGCAATTACTCTGGTTTGTAATGGAAAACAGATGAAAGAAGAAATTAAATCAAAACCTTGCCTCATATCTAAAGTGTTTTCATGCCATGCATCCCAAGAAGTTTTCCCAAAACCAATAACATTAAATTAAAAGCTCAGATATTTCTACCAGACCTAACAAATGCAGATTAAGCTTAAATTTAAATGGAAAGTGAAAAGATTTTTCCTTCTCCTTACCTGCCAAGTCTTCAAAGTTCAGGGCTCTGTGTTTCTCTTTCAGCACTTACCAGCAGAAACACCTAGGGTTGAGTGGGGAGATTTCCTCCTCACACTGGCATTATTCATTACTTCTGAAGTGTCGACAAAAGTCTTCAACACTACACAATGCACACAAACAGAGAGTCCCTGCCTCAACGAATTTACAGTCTGAGGCTGTTATCTTTGTTCTGTTTTGGTATATCACCACAAATTTCAACAGGGTACCAAATGAGCCCAATCCACCTTCCACCAGCAGTCTTCCACTGCTTTTAATAGGAATTGGAACAGCCCCAGTCAGACTAAGTTATAGAATTAGCTATTGCAGGAGAGAGCAGAGTTCTTGGCATGTCTGCAAACAGCAAAAAACCCTGATTCTCAACAGTTTTGTTTGAAATTAAGTGTATATTTGAATGTTTTCACACATAATACATTTTGAGAACTTAAAGAGCTCCCTTTCATTGTGTCTTTCAACCCCAACAGTGTTACACATCAAGCAGCAGCAGGCAATTTCTGAATCAAGGTAGGCTGGCAGTTACAGTAACAGCTCCAGCTGGTGGAAGTTGGTGAAAGTTTTGGTTTATTTTGTGCTAAGCTTTCTGCCAGGACATTTCACACACTGGAAGTGTGTATTTTCTCTGACATTTTTGAGAGCCTCCAAGTGTTCCTGCAAATAGCCCCAAAAATTTATTTCAAATTCAAACTGCTGCAATTTCTGCATATCCAAAACTCTGCACCGAGTTGCTATCCATGCCTTTTCCCCAGCTGTACCCTGTGGAAGAGAATGCACAGTCACACAGCCCTGTGCACTAACACACACAAAAGGCAAATATATCTATTTTCAAGGATAGTACCAACTGGAGATACTGCCCTTCTGGCTTGTGCTCTAGCTAGGGCATGGATCCTTGTCAGCATTCCCATGTAAACCAGACTTGATTTTAAATGTTGTCATAATTAATTATTGCAGTTCAAGCAGCATTTTGAGCCACAAGTGAAACACATTCCAGCTAAAGGCAGAAGGGACATTACTGCTATGACTGGGAAAAGAAGCATCTTAAACCCACACCCACAACATGTCTTAGTTACTACTGATTCATACCATGCCAAAACCCAGCACCAGCACAGCCAAATGCCAAATGTCACAGCTCACAACAACCTGACCCCACCACTCCATAAACCATGCTGAGTTCAGACAAAGACAATGTGAAATGACTGAGAAAACTTCACAGTTCACAGAGCATCTTCAAAGTCACATGCCATTAGTGTCCCCACCCAAAGGCCTCTCCAGCCTACCTGGTGCCGTCTTCGGGTAGAGCGAGACCCAAAAGGGCTTTCTTGCTTACAACATTTCGCTGAGCTGCTCTCGCTTCCAAACAGGACATGGTCAGTAACTGCTGTGAATATCCAGGCAAGATGCCAGGTGTTCCTCTCCTGTCCTCCAGTTTACAAGTGCTTCTTGCAGCTTTCCCTGCTTACAACCAGTATTTTCCTGATTTTCTCAGAGATGTCCTCCTCCCTCCAAGATGAGAAGTCCAAGGAGTTTCCATCCTCTTCGTCAACTGTTTGGCTCAGTCACTCGGCCACTGTGGAATGCAAAAATCAAGATCATGAGACTTGTGTGCAACAGAACAGCCAATTTGTTTGCCATAAGATGTGAAAGTACACCACAAAAGTTTGCTCTGACAATTCTTATGTTCAGCCCAAACAAATTGCTCTCTGATCCTTTTTAATGGCACTTTTTTTCTTCCATTTCACTGATATTTCCAAAAGCTCCAAAACAAACATAACCATAAATAGCTTTCATCAGAAAGTGTTCATTCTACTTGCATGGAAACACTGCTTGGGGATTTAATAGGGTAACTACTTGTCTATGGTGCATCAAAATACTTAAATTCCTGAACAAAGCTTTTAGTACTTGTTAAAGCTTTAGCTTGTACTTAACTTCCTTCTTTTGAAAAGCTTTCTCAGTTTCTTTCTCCAATGCAGCATCACCCCATTGATTCCACACTTCATGAAGAGCTGACAGGACCAGCCACAATGCTCAGCTATGTTCAGTGTATAATTCAAGATCATCTCTTTCCATCCTAAACTGATCTGTTTATTGTGGAACCACTCTGGGATACAAGCCTAGTATCAGATTGGTTATTTGGATAAGAAGGGGGTTTTTTGCCACATCTTTCAGATGGGAATGGAGTATTCCAAGATGCATTAGGTTTAGGTTATTGCAAAAATGGAATCTGCTGTGAAGGTCACATGAAAGCTTAGTTTCTGAATGCTTATAAAATTTTGGATAACCAGGTTGAGAGCACAAGTCCAAGTTTTATATGAAGTTGCCTTTAGCTTGAAGGAAATAAGAACTCCCAGGGAACCAAAGACTAGCTGATTTCCTTTATAAACCCTGGAAAGCCTCTGGGGAGAAGAGCCTTGGTCTACACTTTTGCTATCTAGAAATAACCTCCTCTTGCTCCCTGCCTCCTATCTTTCACTTGCCCATTTCCCATAAAGGTCATTTCCAAACACAGTTGGTTTGAAAACTCAGATTATTCTGTTAAAACTGCTGACTTTGTACTTGGCACCCTGAGCCAGATTGGGACAATCCCCTCAGGTCCTTTTCCCAGCTAATTTATAGTAATTTTTGTTGAGACAAGGAGTTACGGTCTGTAAAAGGCTTGCTGTCAGCCTCTCATAAAACCCCAGCACCCAGTCAGAGAAGGGACAGAGCCTGGGAAGAAAGTTTCAGCAGTGATCAGCTGGTTTCCAGATGGGTGGCCTTCTACACTGTCCAACCCCATGGGTCCAATAAACCAGCCCTGATTTTGCACTTTAGAAAAACAAAGATACAAACCCTCCTCTACTCTCTGATAGGGTTTTATAAACACGCTCCCAGTCTCTCTGTCAAATTTATTAGGAAGAAATTCATTCTGCTGTCTCTCTCTTTGCATGCATGTGGCCAGCCCCTTTTGCTCCAGTTTCTCACTTTTACATGGGGTGGAGAGACTTGCATCATGATTTAAATCCTTCTAGGTTGTTTTCCCATCAGAAATAAAGAAGGGGGCAAACAAGTCAGAAAGTTGAGGGATTGGCCTCCAAGGTATAAAACCACAAACATGAGGCAATGTTTGTTCTCAGTCTGGCATAAATTCTCCTCTTGTTCTTTCCTCTCCACCTTAACAAACCAAAAGAGCACATGATTCAAGACGTAAAAAGCTGATCAGCAGCAGTTGTAATGGGAAAATGGCAGAGTTTTTGGAAAACAGCCAGGAGAGCATCCTGCCTCTGGAACAGCACTGCCACAGCACCAGTGCTGCTGCTCGGGGGCCTCAGAACACAAACCACACCACCTGCACCATCTTTAGCTCGCTTCTAAGCACAGAAATCTGTACCAGCCTCTAGACAACTATTTATTCAGCTAATATGTCTGTCTGTTTACGTTAATTGTGGCATGCATAATTTTCCCTGTATTTAGCCTGAATTCCCCTTTTACTTTCACCTCATTACTCCTACTGGCATCACTGACTTCAGCAGTGCAAAGATTTCACACTTGGCATTACCCTGAAGGGAACTAGAAATGGCTGTTGTCACTCTTGTGCCTGGCAGATGTCTCAGAGCCAATATTCAGGCTTTGGACTTTCCTTATAAAACTGCAACTTGGAAGCCAATTTTGTTCTTCTCTAAACTCAGTCCATAAACATTGCTACTTCTACACAGGAACCATTAGGACTGTTCTCTCAACTGTCCCATCAAGATGATGACCCTGATTATAACATGTTCAGAGACTTTCAAAAAGTGCAAAAATAGAAAACATAATTGTAGGGGAAGACTGATTGTCTTCACAAAGAGTGAGTAAATGTCACATTTAATCAAGATGTCGGACAAAATTTTTAGGCATCATAAATATCTGCTCACTAAAACACATAATTATGGATGATCCTGGAATTTGAGTATGTAGACTTTGTACTGAGGAAATTAATAGAAACTGTGCTAAGGAACAGGCTTAATTGTAAATATGTGATAATGGTAGCACCGATCCCTTAGAGCTCTCTGAAGGATTCACTGTGCGCATGGGTAAGAATGAGCCAGCTGATACTGTTTAAATATATTCATTTTTTTAAAAACTCAACCTTTTATGAAGGTCCCTTACCAAAAATTCATAATGGTGTGAGAAGCAGACAATATGTAAGCCCCATCATTTCTCTGATATATCCATTAGAAAAAAAAATCCAGAAAAAAAATTTGCTTGCCTTGACTTGCAGCCCCCTGAAGGCTATGACCAGCTTCCCATGGACTTCACCATGGCCAGAATTTCACCCTCAGATATGACTAAAACTTGAAGAAAAACATGTCCCACAAGCAATACAGCATTTTCCATCAACACAAAACTCATCAACCTCAGCAGCACAGACAATCTTTGTTAGAACAATGACCTTTCAGTGGAAGCCTACAGGAACCTCATAGTATAGGATCAGGGTTATTATTACATTTTTAGAGATATAAAGTTCCCTCATGAAGTGCACTGAAAACCAGAGCTGCTTCGCAAAGAAATAATGCTTCATATGCACTATTAATAAGCTTTCACTGCTGAGGTTCAGGACAAGCACAAAAAGCTAATATCAATCTTTCCTGTGAAGCTCTGCCCATCTGCAGCATTTGGCACAGATGTAGTACAGTAGACTTGAGTTTTCCAGGGAGCAGCCATCATTCCTGTGCTCCCTCTAGAGTGACTACTGGAAGCCAAAAGCATTTAAGCAAAGCTAGATAAAATCAGCAGTGCCCAATGTGGGTTCTTTCTGGTTTCCTGCAAGTAAACAGACATGTTTACAAGGGGCTGTACATTCACATCAATCATAAGGTGACTTTGTTTACAGTAGAGGAATTTCCTGCAGGCTTTTGCTGTCCTGGTTTCTTTCTCTTTGTATTTACTTTTGTTCAAATGCAATTTAAAAAAGCCATAGGTACTCCAGCTCAATTCAAAACGTGACACACTGAAATCTGAAGCAGACTATAATTCATGCCCAGATTTAGTTGTTCTTTCTCTTGTTTGTTTGTTTAAGCTAACACACGCCTCTGCATTAAAAAGCCACTTTTCTCTACCCATCCAATTCATCTACACCTGGAAGAAGGCAGCTTTAATTTATCACTCCATAAAGAACTGCTTTTCTCATCAAACCTACAAAACAGCAGAAGCCCACCTTACACAAGGATTGGGCTTATACTTCAGGCATCTAAGAGACAGATCCCTCAGAGGAATTAAAGTAAAAATGTTAGTGAATGCAACTGAAAGACTGGTATTAATAGAAGCTGAGCAGCCAGGATTAAGGACTTCTGCTGCCATGAATCAGAGTGAACTATTTCTCTACCACTTCACTGACTAAAAATTTACTTCAGTGGGGATTTAATTTGAAGAAGCACAACAGAACTTGGCTGCAAAGTTCAGAACTTGGACAAGGAACCATGTTGGTTGTTCTGAGATACATATCTGCTTTGATAAAAAGTCATGAACCAATAATTGTTCACTCATGCTTAAGCTAGTGGGTACAGATAAGAAAAGACTGCAGCACTCGGGCAGACATCTCACCACTGCGATGGCACAGATCTCACAGTTGCTCCATCAGCCCCCTGAAGTGATGTGCTCACTCCAGCCTTCTCTGCCTGAGCTGTTTGCTCTCCAGTCTGCTGGATGGTTCGACCACACTTTACGTCAGTCTGAACTATTCTCCCTGAGTGCAAGTGAGCACTAAGAGGTCAAACACAGGAAGGGCCAGGAAAGGACACTGCTTTAACACACAAGTTTTAGGAGGCAACGCTCATCTAACCCCCAAAGGCTACAAAAGAGAGATGAGCAAGAATATGAAGGGCAGAGCCAGAGATTTGCCAAAAAGAAAGTAGACTGGTGTTTATGAGTGGCAGAAGAGGGAAATAGCCCCCCTGTTTGGTATTGAGAGATTCAGTTGCACAAATGGGAGCAGGGCCCACATGAATATAAGACTTAGGGAATTTCTTTTCAATAGTTTCCAACACACAAGCCATGATTCAGTATAAAAATCAGCCTAGTACAGGCTCTCTTTGTTAGCATCTGTTAGCAAGAATGTCAGCTAATCAATACATTTTTATTGCCAGATACCTACAGGGCTGGAATAGACACTATTTCTGACATTATTTTCAGTGTTCTTCTTACACTTCATATTCCTGGAAGCTGTTTTCCTTCACCTTGTGTGGCATCGTTACTCATCTTCACTGATGCTTATCTACCTCCATACATTTGCAAAAGGCCATCCAGAGAGCTGTGTCCCTCTGGACAGGCCACCAAACTCATGCAGCTGTCAGCCACTGTCACCACTTCAAGCTGTCAGACAGTCACCTGCAGTTGGGCCAGGCTTTGGCTCTTTGTGGTGGTGGGGACCCTTGCAGCTGACTTGAAATGCCCCCACGGAGCAATTGCCCTGCTGTAGGTGATAAGAGGGAACAGCCAGAACTTGGCAATACACAACAAAAAAATCTTCCCAAACCTGCAATCCAATTTACAAGCAGCTCCTCATACCACATTTGTGTGTTGCAGGTGAATAGAGCCATGAGCTATATCTGTTAGCAGCCCCTGCTGCAACCACAGACTTCTGCAGAGCTATTTGGCACCCTGGAGAACACATTAGCAAGCCTGGAACTGCCTCCTGGAAACTTCCCAGTCTGTCTGTTTGCTTCTCCAGACAGACACCTCTTCTCCCTTCCCCAGTATCTGCATTTTCCTCTCCCATCCACTGGCAGAGCCCTGGGTTCCTCAGTGCTTTGTGCTTTTGAGGAATCCTGGCTGTACACACACAGGGCAGAGATAAACTGGCAAGTGGTGCTTTTCTGTTCCACAAGTGCTGTGTCCCAGGAGGATGAGCAGCACGGAGAGAAGGGCACTCTGAACCAACTGGGGAGCCCTGTAATCGCTTCCTGCCTGACCTCTTGGCAGGTCACTCATCTCTCAGGGTCGTGTCCTGAACCTCAGCTATTGAACTGTCTGAAACAACACCGTTAAAGCACAAGTTCCAAGCTATGCCTTTGCTCTGCTTTTCAGATTTCCTTTGAGATTATAGCCAAGTCACAGTCTTTATGAAACTGTGCCCCAACCCGGACAGGGGTTCTCCTTCAGCAAGGAAAAACATGCAGTGTTGTGACATCACAGGGGGAACAGAAGGAGACAACACCAAAATTTTTCAAAGATGCCCATCCCCATCAAGGAAGCTACAGAGAGCAAGATCTGTTTCTTGTCACATGCTGGTAAAAAACCAAGCACCCACCATGCTGTGTCACTTTGCATTAAATGCACCTCACTCCATAAATTACAGTGTAGTGGTGCATGGGCCATAGTCAGCAGAATAAGTACAGAGTATATAGGATATATCAGCTCCAGGTTAGTGTCTTAAGGGAGTAAAATTAAGGTAAAATTAATCTACCTTCATTTCAAATCAAGTGAGTAAGGCAATATCATTTAAAGGAAGGGGGACATAGCCAAATGTTCCATGCACACTTTGGGAAACACATCAATATCAACAGTATCTTGGAATAATATATTTAAGAGAATTATTTTAATTCTGAATACTGTCTTGCCTCAGGACCAGTTTCTATTTGTCCCAAGACATGTTGAAACAATAAAGAACATATTCGCACCAAGCCCCTGCAAAAAATTTTCTCTTAAGGGTTTAAAAAATTGGCAAAAAGCCTTCTGCAAGAAAAATAGAAATATTCCTTATTGCAAAATCATCACTCTCCCCCAAAACGTGCATACAGATATTAGCAACTTAGAAAAACTTACACATTTAAAACAAGATCCTTTTCTGGTAAATACAACTGACCACTCTAACTTTAGAAAGGGACAACATCAAGCAAAACTCCTCAGCATAGTACACAAACAGATGATTTCTGTAAATACTTACACTGATGAAGCATGTGCTGTACTTGACAGGTAGGTTGTCATATATTTGTTTAGCTGCAGGACAATGAGATTCTGGGGCTTCTAGGTGCTAATACAATCCAAAGCACCACCAGGTACTTTGAAGGTTTAGAAATAGCCAGGACATCACAATGAACACCCAAGTGTTTGGCATTTGCCTTACATTAACCAACCTAACATGTCATCTGAGTAAACCTGCATGTACATAAAACTCAGGTGAATCAATCAAAATTAGGAGCTACTTTGCCAGCTGCAGCTTGAAATTCTTCAAAGGAAACTGACTGAAGTATAAGAAGCTTACTTCTTCTGTGAACCTCTTTAGAGCAGTATCTGCCACACAGAAGATAGTGAGGGAGAAGAAACACATCCCTAGCATCCCATGTCCTGATATTTCGGATGGAAACACTAAGTAGTAGCCTGAAATTCATCAAACTTCAGAAGGAAAAATGTGAGTTTCAGTAAGTTTTTTTTAAAATTGCTCTTTTGCTGTAGAGAAGGCCATAATGGCTGTTGAGCAATATACAGAGGGACTGTGGAATAGCAAAGGGTGTAAGGACTTGCTGTGGGTCTTTTGGCAGTGCCTGCCACTGTAGCTCAGAGCCAGTCACCAGCAGGAGGAAGAAAACTAATTTCAGTGTATCAAACAAAGACCCTGCAGTTATTACCATCCTAAGGCATCCTGACACACAGCAGGCTCACTGCAGGAAAAGAAGAAGCAGCACAGTGAAATGACTCCCTTTGCACCACCATACACTCAAGGCCTACACATAAAACACAGCCAAGGCCCCAGTGGTTTGCAGGCTCCTGGAGCACCCTGCATGTAAAGAGGAGGGGGTTCATCTATCCTGTAGACATGTACAACATGCACTAGGGATAGGGGCCATAAGGAAGAAAAATTATTGAACCCAAAGCAATGAAGTCACTGAGGAATGGCTTCCTTGTCTTTGCACCCCATGCAAGGATAAACAAAGTCTCTTCCTTCCTTTACTCACCAGTACCTTAGTGAGCCTGGGTTACGTATTTCATCAGAAAAGGTACAACCTATGCCATGAAGATAAATGAGCTACAACAGGGGGTGTTTTTCATGTTTAAAGCACAGTGGGCAGCAGCAGACACCTAAGTACTTGGTATTTCTCATCCTTGTAAGGGTTTTTACAACTTTTTAAGAAAAGCAGAAGAATCCTCAGCATTCCAATCACCTTGATGTTGTTCACAGTGAATATTTGCGTAACAAATCCTGCATACCTGAAATTTCCTTACCCAGGCTGTGTGCATGCTCACACCTGACAGCATTTCTGCTGTATTTGCTGCCATAGCGATTGCTTGGCAAACATCAGAGAAAAAGCAGCAAATTCAGCTATTGTTCTGTTATAAGGAATCCAATCAATTCTAATGTAAAAATTAGTCAAGTGTTCATCCTTTCCCCATTCTGCTACTGATTACAAGTTACAACAAGCTTCAGAGACCTCCCATCCCTGCCCACCTAGTAAAACCATTTGTCTAATGCTCTGGGGGTTGTGGCATAACCATTTGCACCATCCTTCAGCATCAATTAAGAAAAATGTTTCAGCATATGATTAAGGTCCTCTGAGTACAATACCAAAGCTAAGAACATGCCCAAGGACACTGCTGAGCTGGCTGTACCAGTGAATCAAGATTTTTAGCTGTCAGGCTTTGAATGAGGATCTTGCTGGTGCACCCTGGTCTCGGGGCATGGGCAGCAAACAGAAAGCATCACTAGGGCAGAGCAGTGCTGATGAGCATAAAGGAATAGCATTAGAGCTAGGAAGGAAACAAATAAATATTCAAGTCACAGGATGAAATGTAGGTAGCATGAGACATCACAGCTTAACAGGAAATGTTTTAAAGGCTCCTCAGTATCAAGACAATTGGATCCCCTCCAGAGTTCTGCTTGCCCTGTGGGACTAAGAAACTGATGTCTCTGGGCTCCCCACACAATTTTCTCTGTGTTGTGGTGGTATGCCCCGGGAGAGCACACACCTCCAAATACACTCCTTCAGGTGGGAAGTAGAACAGGAAAGTGGACCTTCAATAGAAAGCAAAATACCTCCTGATAATATGCTGTGACTGAAGTGAAATTCTCTTTATGCAAAGCCATGTGATATCCAAAACTAACCCAACTGTCCTTCATTTTGATCTTTACCAGGAATTATTAGCACCCCTCCAGGAGAAAATCCACCTCCTGTATTCTGTTTCCAGCTGGCTCCAATTCACTCATGTTCCAAATGTCCCAATAGATTCTTCTAACATTTTATAAGGTGGCATCTTAAATTCCTGTAATCCGTGGCCCCAACTACGGCTATTAGCATACAGTATGAAAAATAATATTTGGGAACAAGAGAGCCAAACTGTGAAAGTGCAGTCTCTAAATATGGCTGCAGCTTCAGAAAGGAGTTTGCAAATGCCCAGAGATTGGGCTGCTCTCATGAAAACCAGGTCACTTAGACACCGAATCTCCTGATCTGATCACGTGTTGTAGCTTGAAAGAAGTAGGGAGAAGGGGAATATGTGGAGCTACAAAAAGCCTCCATTTGCAGCACTGCATTTGTCTTGAACATCTCAAACAAGAGAAAATTTTTAAAAATAATCTCCCATGTCCACTTGGCTCACGACATAATAAAAAGTGGCACCATTTCTCTCTATTAATAGAGACTATCAAGTTTTTTGTCACAAGAAAATGGAGGATTCCCTGCTATGTAAATGCTTATTTCTAATAGCAATTGGTCAGCTAAAAGATGGGATACTGATTTAAGAAATATTTGGTGAAATAATTCTTCTTTTCTGTTGGGTGCAGCCAAGGGCCAGCTGGCTGGTACCTTACCTCTCCCCTCCCTAAGCATCTTGACAAATGGGATTTTAAACAGCTCTAGTCCTTCTGGAGAGGGGCTTTTTACAAGAGCATGGAGTGATAGGACACGAGGGAATGGCTCTAAGCTGAGAGAGAGCACGTGTAATTAGATATTAGAAAGAAATTCTTCCCCGTGAGCATGATGGAGCACTGACACAGGTTGCCCAGAGAAACTATGGCTGCCCCATCCATGCAAGTGTTCAAAGTTAGGTGGGATGGGGCTTGGAGCAAGCTGGTCTAGTGGAAGGTGTCCCTGCCCATGGCATGGGGGTTAGAACCAGATGGTCTTTAAGGCCCAGTCCAACCCAAACCATTCTATGACTGTGATAATAAATTAAGAAACCTTGTCTCAATTAATAATCTCTCCAAACTGGAGGGGAGTGAGAATAGGGAGGAAGTTTAAGTCTTGGAGAAGGTCCAGGTATTACACACTGAGTGTAATACAACAGAATGAAGACCTAGATAAAGCTAATAATGAAGTAATCATTAATAACAAATCTGTTGTACCCTAAGCAACAACATACCAACTGCTAGCAGTATCAGTTTAAAATGCTGTAGGTACAAATTCCTTCAGCACATTAGATTTTGATTTCTTCTCTTAGTCACGTTCAAATACAGCTGCCCCTGAAAGTATCTTGTCCCAAAGGCAACCACAACTTTAAAGTGCAAGCTGTGAATATCCCTATGACTACAATGATTCTCAGCAACATTTGACATTACAGCCAAGGTCATTTATTCACTAGCTAGTACGGGATCGTTAGTGACCTATAAGTGCAAGTCTATTACAAACCTGTAGGTCTTACATGAGCTAACAGCACATACCGTCTCCAACCTTTTAGGGTAAGTGTGAAGATGCCTCTTAGATCAGATCCTCAAGATAGCCTGGGGATACTGATGCATTCAGGTTTGAAATTCATGCCAAAACCAACCCCAAATAAAAATGCTGTGAAAAAATCCAGTGTCAGGATGTCTAGTAGGGAAATGAGAGTGCCAAAATCACTTATTTTGCTGTGATCACAGCTTTTAAAAATCGCAGGCCTATTTAAGTAGTGTATGTGGGACACTTTACAGAAACACTATTGATTACCAAGCAGTAGAGAACTAATAAATGTTTAATATAAGATGAACTTAAGCTTATCTTAATTTTTTGATGTTGGGAGTAAAATGATACAGTGATCTTAAGTGACATGTTTACCATAAGTATCCAGGATTGCACCTTCATACTCTAGTGTATGGTTATTGATGAGCAGTATTGTGTGTGCAGTTCTTCCCATCTGGGTGCAAAATCTGCACTTGCTATATCTGGAAGCTGAGTAGAAAGCCAGTTGGCATCTCCCCTCCTTGCCCTCATAGGATGCCCCTTTATAGCCCAGCAATCACTAGACGATACCTTTAACCAGTCACTCATCTTGACTCAAGTGTTTGTAAAGGTTCCCATTAGCCCATTTTCCTCTGTTTCACACCACCAGCATTTGAGCTCCCATTAAACTGAACCAAGGAGACATTCAAACATGACAGATCATCTCAGGATACTTTATATTTAGAAATTGGCCTCAGGCTACAACAGTTCCTGAGATTCCTAGCTCCCTTCAGACCCAAGTTTATAATGTATCCCCATGAATCACTTCAATTTCAAATTAGCATTGCACAGTTCCCAAAAGCCACAGAGAAGAATAAGGCTTCCACTGAGCCAAAAACCCCACAAATGTTAGGAAATGGAAGACATGGCCCTAACCATACATAAAATCCAATCAGAGTTGTTCTGGTCATTGGAAAGCTGTTCTTCCAAATACTTAGGTCTCCCCCTATGCATTTTATAATTAGTTGCTTGCTTTTATTTCACAAAATACTTTTCTGACATACTGGCTTCAAAGTTACCCTACTCCGGTCTAACGTGAACTGGCAAAGGATAAACACGAGCTGCCTACAAGATAAATCTAGAGAGGAACACACTCCATAGTAAAATCCTCCATTGCATCTGTTCACTTCACATGAACAACTGCTGCAATCCGGTATTTCTGTTCCAAGATATTTATGTGTTTCATACACCAGTGGGAAGCGATTAGGCAAAGCAGTCCCGACGCTGCAAAGTGCTCACCAGCTGAACTGTGCGTGTGTGTGGGACGATCAGCTGCCAGTCTGAATCCACATGGATTTTGTTACCTGTTGCCCCTGTGCAACACAGTAATCAATATTAAGGGATTACACTCTAAGAACATGAGTGGGGTTCAGTTTTCTCTAAGTGACCCAAGCACATGCTCAACGTGTTTGTATGAGGAGATCAAGTGAAAGATCCATTAGACAATAAAGCAGCACAAGCCCACGTTCCTGTGGGCTGAAATCAAGGGCACATTTTCAAGCACTGAGTAGGCTAAAGAAACTTGATGCCATCTGAAACAGCCCTCACCCAGTGTGTGCTGGCTGGATAGAAAATTCTCATTATCTTCTTATCTTGCTTTGTTCCTTGCCGGGTTTTTCCAGTCTCAATAATAAAACAGCAAAGTAACATCCCAGTCAGAGAAACTGAAGTGCCACACCATGTTTTCTTTATGAAGTGCTTAATGTATTTGCCTCCAGTAGCTTTTTCATAGAAGCTAAGAATATTCGAGGGGAGAGGCACAGTGAAATCAATCTGTGTCTGGAAAAGTTGATATGCCTCTTACTTGTTGTAACCTGAAGCCATTGGTCCCTTTTCTCTCTCTCTTTTTTCTTTTTCTTTTTTTTTTTTTTTTTAATTACTGGTACATATTTGAGACCTGAGCCAAAATGATATAAGAAAGAATTCTGCTGTGGCTTTGCTGATTCCTTGAACGGGTCCTTTGACAGCAATAAACACCCCTGCTGATAGCAGAGTATAAAGCAATTTCAAATCAGGCCATAAAGCAGGAAAAACAGATGACTTCTGAAAAAAAAATCCTAATGTAAGTGCATGTGCTGGTCCACTACTGCAGTGTAACCCCTGGTGCTTGGTAACTCCTTCTTGTCAAGGAGGCTACAATGCTTTAAAAACTCTCATGAGCTGTATACTGCAACGTCCCATGGAAACAGGGAGTTATCCTTCACTCTGCAATCTGGTAGAGAGCTGATGTCTGCTTCCACCCCTGTGGGCTGGGGACTCTGATCCCAGCAGGACCCCAGGATGCTCATCCAGGAAGCCATTGACAGCACTGCGACAGAGCTTGCAAATCCCAGCCTTCTCCATAACCAGGAACACAATCCTTCCTCCAAGATGAAGGAAGAAAATAGACAAAGTTAGGTTGATAGGCTAATCTGATGACAGATGCTGTGCTGTATTTCCACATTAGACAGTGATGATAAGGACTTAATAATTTCTATATTGAATGCATGAAAATATTAATAATGCATTTATTTTAATAAATATTTAAAGCATAGGCACGTAGTGTCATACTCGAGCACTCAATTTTATGATTTTGTCGCCAAACTCATTACATTAATATTAAGATATCATAATTTGGTGGGTTGTTTTTTTTAAAATTTGTTTCCTATTTCTGAGCCTTCAGTCTTGTTTTCTAGCTATTACTTTTTTTCTTATGACAAGGAGGGTTAGAAACTGCCTTGGTTTTCGAAAGCTGAGATTCTCCATTAATTGCATGCATGGCTCTAGGAAATACACCAAATATCACATAACTTACCATGGCATTCTTACCACGTTTCATGTTCACAGCCCTTAGAAAAATTCAGTTAATGGATCCTGCTAGCATTGCTGTATTTGGAGCTAGTGAAAAACGATTGCTCTGTGCATGACTTGGGACCCTGACAAGGCTCTTCAGAGGATCAAGCCCTAAGCAAGATTTCTCTGGGTCATTGGAGGACTCCTAACAGGGATTACAGTTTTGATGTTTTTTACATGTCCTGAAAGCATGCTTCTCTTATTAAAATATTAGCACTCAAACAGAGCCTCATCTACTCCTGAGCATCTGTTTACACAGTCTAGGTAATTTTTGCTTAGTTTGCTACTGACCTACCCCTTAGCAACAATAAAGCAGTATACAACATCAATAAAAACAATGCACCAAAAAAGGTTATTAAATTGAAATACCACACACCTCTGTAAGATCTGGAAAGTAACAAAGCACAAAATGGCAGCTCTTGTTTCCACACCTGCCTTTCTTTCCCATCCACCCACCCAAAATTTTAACAGGAGTGTTTCTTTGAAGAAAGAAAAATTAAAAGCTATTAGATAAGAGATGCACACTGGGGATTCAGAGGGCCCTGATCTAGGGACAGGGAAGGTCTCAATACACCTGGAGATCCCTTTTTCCTTTCACTGCTAAATCCCACTCTTGGGCGTCCCTTCTGGAAGGCTTTCTGAGGTTGGCAGTGTTTGCACTGCTTTGAAATGCAAGTCTCCCCGCTTTGTTTGTTTTTGAAATGGTTTGAAAGGGAGGAGCAGACGTCCTTGGCTACTAAAGCTGAGCTTTCCCAAAACACAAGCTGCTGCTCTTTGTTTGCCTCTCGTTAATTAGCTGTGTGTCTAATTAGTGACAGGTTCCCTTTGGCTTTCCTGAAACCAAAGCCGCTCCATGTCAGTAGAGGTCCATCAGGGGACTTGTCAGTGACCGAATGGTTTCCAGCTGCTCCGGGCTCTCAGGAGCACGGTGCACACACACCGCCACTTACCCACTTCAGCCGAGGCACTGCTGATAGACCTGCCAAAGGACTCCTCTGTCCCCTTATCTGCACGAAACCCCTGGTTTCAGGCAGGTCTAATCTGTAATATCTTAATCCACCTCACATCCTAATTCACATCACATTCTAATTCACTATGGAGACAGTTTCCCAGCAGGACAGGAAACAGGGGCTCATTTTCTAACCCTCTGCTCTAGTCCACTTTCCCTTCCCAGGGTTTTGCTCTTACACTTTGGTTAAGATTCACCTCAGTTACTGCAGTCCAATAACACTAAGTTCACCCAAGGGTGAAAACTACTTTTCAGCTGCATAGTGCATCACTCAGCTTTCAGGGCACTTACCATAGGATACGTTTATTGCAGTTTGTTTATTTAAACCGAGGTGAGTTTGGCCTGTTACCAGCTTTAAATTCACCTTTTTGGGGACTCATTGAAAAATCCCTTCAGCTGTACATGCTGGTGTGAGAAAGAGGAAGGACACAGACTTGCACAGTCCCAGGGGACCACTGAGACTGTTTCTCCCCCACGCACACGCTTCCTGCTCTTCTCTGCTCACTTCCCCCCTACGGGTTTCCATCAGCAGGTCCCTAAAGAGAGAGGAGTTTATTTAATTCCCTACTGATGTCAGATCCTGTTGGTGCCAGAATGATTGATGGGCAAGCACCATGACTGACAGGAAGATGCGCTTTCAATTAGCTGTGTGGGCCTCTTCCCTCTCCTGCTCTCACTACCCAAAGTTCCTCTCAGGCAGTGCCCTTGTTGCAGGGTTTCTCTTTGTTCCAGCATTCTGTATTCCCTACCCTCTCTTATATCAGCAGCACCATTTTACACAAACATGGCTTATTTTAAACTGGGCGTGGAACTGTCCTGGACATTAAACAACTCCCAAATTCATCAACCCCAGGCCACCAGAGAAGATGTTTCTCCCAAAAGCCACAGGTTCACAGGATTTTATTCAAAAGCTCTCTGAAACCCAAGGCCTATGATACATGGCAGATGACAGCTCCAGGGAGTCATGGAGCCAGGAGAAAAAGCATAATCTCTACATGGTTTTGACTCCTATTTTGCAATAACCACTCTAAGACTGTACTACATACAAAAACTGGGATTACTCTGATGAAACACTGTCAAATGCAAGGGAGATAAGAATTCATCCTATTTGATTTCTTGTTTCTGCAGAACATGTAATATCTTAGCTCTTGCTCTCTTTCTTGGTTAACTAATCCAACCCCTGGCACAGCCATTTGTGCAAATACAATGACATTAGAATGTCAAGAGAGCATTTCCATTTTCCCCCCATGCATGAACTTGAGCCTGTTAAATTAAAACACCTAAACCAAAAAGCTTTTGCAACTGCAATAAAATCAAGACAACCTTCAACATTTAAAATTATGATGGTTAAACAAAAGCATTCTTTGACTTTTCTATATGGTCTTGCATTAAAAGTGATTTTTAAAAAATCACTGACAGGATCCCAGTGTAGAGTGTTAAACACATATTAGTGTACACATAGAGTCTCTCTCCAGAGGAAGCATCCAAAGAACAATCTGCTTTGGCAGCATCATGTCCTGGGAGGTATTTACCTTGTAAAAGGCACTTGCTATAGCAGAATCCATCTCTCACTTAGGAGTGAAACACAATCTTCACAAAGATGATTTATTTATGTTTCTTTCCAGGTTGCACTAGAAATAATACAGTTTCCTGGAAATATTTTCCTGCACCAAGATTTTCCATGAAGAACAAACAGTACAATCTAAATACTGACTGCAGCCCAGAAGACTGAAACCATTTTCCTGTCTCAGAGTTTTAGCAATAGCCAGATGTGGATGAACAGCAGGTGCCAACAGAAAACATCAGCTCTGAGCTCACATGCTCTTCACCAGCCAAGTCCAAAGCACACAGCAAGGTTATTATTTCACTTTCCACAGTAAAGGTGATCTAGTCAATGACAACTCTGTGGAGATGAGAAAAATCAGCGCAGCAGAAAGAACTACACTATTCTGGGACAATTGACTCCAGAAACAAAAGCATCAGGCTGAGTTGTGTAGAGAGACTTTGCGGATGATGTACTTGAGATATGAACATCTAAGACCTCCTCTACTGATCAAATAAAGCTGTTCTGAGGAACTTATAAGACATTAAATCATGGCCACAGAAACTTATCTTAACCTAAATCCCCTATAATTGGTTCTTTGTGCCCCATCCCTCCATCTGCAGACATGGTTTGATCATTTCCAGTAGATCTATATAGACCACATTACAAAGTTCACTACTCCCAACCTAATGGCTTTATCTGTTTCCAGAAGCACTGTTGTCTTCTGGAGTTTACAAAGCATCTCGAATTCAATTCTGGAAACACACATGTAGAGCTTGCCTAGCATTTATATATAATCAACCAATTTGAGACAAACACTTCTGTACTGGCTGGTACAAAGATTCCTTACTTACACAAATGAACAGCGTGCCAGTATCAATAGCAATTAAATACAGTTACAAAATCATCTGTCATTTTCAGTAATGAGCCAAATCTTCCTTGTTTTAGACAGGCAACATAACTCAAAGTCAGTAACATTATGCTTGTACTGTTTGAGGAAGAACACTCCAGAAGACTGAAAAGAAATAGCCTCTAATACAGATCCTTTCCCACATTTCCATATGGAAAAAGAAACTCCAAAGAATGTCTCTACTGCAGCCTTCCAGCTTCTGTTGCTTTTCTAGTTCAAGCTAAAAAAAATGCCACAGTCCATAGAAAGGAATGAAAACGAAATCAAGAACCTGACATACTTGGTTTAGGATTTTAAGTGGCATGTACAAGCAGATGTGTGAGATTTTCCTGCATGACTCATTACTCATCCTCGGTCAATTACAATTAGGAAAACAGGGGGAATTAAAACGGGACAGAAAACCACAAAGGAACAAAACCTGAGACATCAGTCAGCCTAACCCCAACCTCAGTTACAGCATGTGAACCTGGAATAAGTCTGCTAAAATCAGTGCTATTCTTCCAGACTTACATACATGAAACAGAGATTAGGAGGTAGTTCTGACAATAAATCAGAAGATGTGCAGTATCCTCATGAGTTCCACTACAGCTGGTGTACTGCAACACATGCATCTGGCAGGGAGATGCTATAAACAATTGAAGCCTGACAGTCAGAACTGGTTTGGACTCCAAAGGTTGGAATGCTTCTTATGGGTTGCACACTGAGGGATGGCAGGCTTGTCTACACACTGTTTGCCAAGCAGTCTGAAAGGAAAAGGGAATATGGCTTCACTCTCCACTATTCATCTGTTGGTAAAATAATTTCCAGGGAAAAAAAGAAAACCTATTTCTTCTTTGCTTTCTATCAATTTCCCCTGCAATTACACATGGCTTGAATCTAGTGCAAAGGAGGGACCAGAAAAAGGAAAATAGGGTTGTCTTTGGAGAAGCAACTTAATCGTGTGCAATGTGGAGTCAGATCCTACATTAAGAAGGCCATACTACAAGGAGTTCAGCAGGCCATGAGGGAAATAAGAATTTGAGATCTAACAAAAAGAAGGGAAAAGGAATATCTGTTTAGATACCACACACTTTCAAAACCAGGGCAAGAAGCCTATAAAGAATGCCATTAGTGCCAGCCAGTGCAGCATGTCTGGCTTCAAAGCTGCCCTTGCAACACTGCATGTGTTTTTTCATCTGTGTCCATAAAAAAGAGCAGTAAACAGTTCTAGGAGAGCTGTGGTGGTCAGATTTGGGACAGAGTTAGAAAAAGCCAAGTACAGGCTAAGCAGGAAGTGCTCACAGAGCCAGTACTAACTCCTAAATTGCTTGTCTTGATCTAATAGAAATTCACACCGGGAAATGCTGCACTCCAAGATAACCTGTAACATGAAACAAAGGAAAGGCAGAAGGATCTGATCCAGCCACTGACTCTGCCAACAACATTTGTTTCAGCCATTGCAGCAGAGATGAGCAGGGCACAGTCAAGTCTGCATGTACGAGCCACGTGGGCAAGTAACGGGATTCAGAGAATCCTTTTGTGAAGCAGCCCCTTGACCCATTCCCCCCGGTCTGGCTGGCTGGAATGAGCAACCGGAGGGGTGTTCCCACTGGGGACATTGCTATCCAAATGCTGGAGAAATCTGCCCCAGAGCAGAACGTCCCTTTTCCTCGCCCGCTGGCCGGTGGACGCTGTAGAGCAAGCGCATCCTAAGGACTGTCTCCAGGTTGCTGGTGCCCTCTGCCGACTAGCGGGAGGAGGATGAGCCTGATGGGATAGCGAGGGGAGAATGATCCCAGGCCTCTGCCAGCCTTGGTGCAAAGACCTCAAACACAACGCACAAGCTTCTCCTTCCCTCTCCCCAGTCTGATCGAGTACCCCATGTAGAAACATCTGCAAAGGGATGAAACGGTCACTGTAAAATCACGTGGATCAGATGATTGCAAGTGTCATTCTGAACCTCAGCATCCCAACTCCTCTCCAGACAGTGAAGGTATTTTTAAAAACCACCAGCATCTATGGGTTTGTCTTCAGTGAACAGCCCCCTCAGCACACACTGAAGTGCATCAGTCCCTACAGTCCTGCACCACAATGGGGCAGGGGAAGTGCAGCATGGCCCAGGAGCACTTTGTTTGTTCTGAGTAAAAGAGGGGATTATCTCAGTGGGACTAAACAAGTGCCCTGAAGATTCAAGCAATGTCCAGAGACAGCTGAAAACAAGCTGTACTGCAGCCACTCTGATGGGAAAAGATAAAGTAGCTGAGGCTTAAAGAAAAGGGCTCATTGCACAGGAGAAATGGAGGGTAAATTGGTCTTTTTATTTCCTGCTCACGTCACCTGGTGATGAATTAGGAACAGAAGAAGAACTCTGACAAAGAGCTCCCATGAGCCAACCAGCAGGCTGAGATTTTGGGAGGGTCAGCTCTGCAGGAACCCCATGGCTGCTTTGTTGCATCTGCCCAGCTGCCTGTGGGCTTGGGTTTTGACTGCAGGGTGGGTGAAGAGGCAGGAGCTGCCTGGGGACTGCTGCTGTGATTGGCAGGACAGCTTCCCCCAAAGGCTGATGAAGTGGCTGAGGAGAGAAGAAGAGGAGCTCTTTGCTAAAATGTACCAGCTTCTTTTGGCAGAGTCAGCCAGAGGAGTTGCTGTAACTTTGCCCCTGGCCTACCAGGGTGTTTTATGGGACAGAAACACTGCTCTCTTAGCACAGCTTCAGCAGGGACAGCACATGGGTTTCATGCCCCACCAGCTCAGAAGAACAAGCACTTGCTGGCAACCCTTCAGCTCCTGCCCTGTCCCTGTACCCAAAAGCCCAGGAGCAGCTGGAGCAGGCTCAGAGCACCTGCACTAGAGGGTTGTGCAAAACCCCAAAGCCACATTACTGTTTGCCACACAGAAAAGGGTGAACCAGCCCCTCCAGACTGATCTGTCACCCTCCAGCTTACAATAGACTTAGCCCTTGGCCACCCACAGAAATATTATATCCACTTTGTTAGGGTGTCACTGGGCTGAAGGAGCCTTTCCCCTGACCTGACTTCAAGCCAGCTGAGCTGGGTAAGAGCCCTGCTTCTTCACCTGCCTCAGTGCATGTAAGTGTGCATCATTCACTGCACCCCACACCTTAGGTGCCAAAGAAGAGCACTAGCCTTGGCATCTGCTCTGCAGGCCCAGGAGTTATGCACTGAAAAGCACCTGCTTTCAGGCTGTGGGAACAACCCTCTCAACCCTCCATTAGAGAAGGCGATGACAGTTGCACTTATACAGGTGACTGGATTTCACCCATAAGAGACAAGCAGAAGGATGCTTTAACAAAGGGCACACCAAGGAAATGCACCTTCTCTTGGCTAACCTCTGCCCCCTGGTCCTTGCCACACACAGTGAGCTAAGGGTGTTCCCTGAGCTAGAGCAACCAGTTCTGGTGGCAAAAGCTTGGCTTGTTGTCACAGAGGAAGAACCAGAACTTGCAATAAACTGTTCTTTATGAAAGCACTTTCCTCTATGTTTTCCCTTTGGTGGCACTGCAGCACCTCCCCTTCCCAGGTGCCCTCTCCTGGACTGGACCTCAATTAACTCATGGCCTCAGGCTATAAATCAAGTCAATAAAAGGGGCTGTAAAATAAACATGAACAGATCTTCCCCTTTCCATTCAAATGTACTGAAGTGGCAAAGCCTTTTTCCAAGAAGAGCAACTTCAGTGGCCTCACAAGCGGGAATCCAATGTGCTCATACATTAATAGAAGTGACCTGGTCACTGGGATGCAGGCAGTGCTAAGAAGTGCCCCATGGCTTGGAGGTCAGCCTCAGGTCACTTATTCAGAATTTCCATGGGGTGGACAGTTCTAATTTACAGCTCACAAGAGCTGGAAAATATTTTAGAAAGGGAGGTTAAATAAGCAATGTTGTTGGGTTTTATTAAAAGGCCTGGTCTACCAGACCATAAAAGCATACATTTCATCCAGCAGACCTACCTGACACCTCAAATAAGGAAGAAAAGTAGATCTTCAGCACCAGAGCCAAAATCTGCTCCAAGGGATGCCCAGGAGGTCTGTAAAGTTGGCTGCGTGACACTGTCAACACAAAGGACTAAATTCTGCTGTCAAAGCAGCAGCCATGAGAACTGTGACCTTTTCTAATAATTTGCAGAGGAAGAGAACAGAGGGTATATAAACCATTGTTATTTGTAGTGCTCCAGTGTCCAAAGCTTCCAGCTGAAAACAGGGCCACAGCATGCCAGGTGCTATAAGCCAAAGTGAGAGAAACACTCTGCCTTTGAGGTAGTGAAATCCCTGTAGGCATGAGGAGGTAAAGAGATACAGCAAGGAGAGCAGAGTTTTAGCCTGGTTCTCCTGATCCACCCAAGGCCCTGTATATCCTCACTGGGCAATAGAGCAGGATAGCCCCTTCAAAGGCTGTTGGGAACAGTCTTTTAAAGTAAGATGATCCAATTTAGGGAAAGTTCTGCCTTTCAACCAACTCTCCATGCTGTTCAGCAGCACAGCAGCCTCACTCATCTGGTCTACAGAAAAGAAACCAGCTTTATTACTCCAAATCACTGCCAGTTCCCTCCATGTTTCAGAGCCTGCATCAAACATTTTTATAGCCTTAAAAGCCATATGGAAACTTGAAATCCATTATCCACCTTCCTGGGTCAGAAACAGCAAAGTAACAGTAACTCCCCAAATCTTTGGACTATTACACCCTTTGGAAACCTTCCATCTCCATTGTAGCTCATAATCCAGCCCCAGGGAGTGTCTAACTCATAAGGAGACTATTTGCTTGGAGCTAAATCCTCTGCATGTTATCGTTAAGAAATGGATGAAGCAACTGTAGCCTACTTTCATTAGCAGAGAGTCCAAAGCCTGTTCAGAACTGAGCTGCTCCTTGCGTTAGGGAGTGAGTGAGCACATGTGCACACACCCACAGTGGAATGAGAAGGGTTAAAATCTGTAGGTCTGTCCTTTTGTGGCCACTCTTTCTGTGTTATTGTCAGTTTGCAAAGAAGTGCTCATTCAGAGAAGCAGGTGAGATCTTTAGAGTCATAAGATGGATCAGAAGATACAGAAAAAAAGAGTTCAAGAGAGGAGGAAAAAGCTGAAGGGGACTGAAATCCTCCTTCAAGTCTTTGTCCCTCCTCTATAAATGGGGAACTATGACAATGCTCATGTAGTTTGTCCAGTTAATTATAGAACAATACGAGGACCTGGGCTGTGATGGATTGGTGATTTACAAGATAGGAGTGTGAGAGCAGAGAATGGCAATTACATGAGCCCTTCCACACTGCCTATACAACGGACTGTTTGGCTAAGGAACAGAACCCCTCGTATCTGCCTTCCCCTGATGATAAGAGCCGAATGCCACACAGGCCCAGGTAAACAGCACAGTTTGGCTTCACTCAGTGTGGAGGATATGCCCGTTATCCTTCCCCTGCCTGGTCATAGAGAGGCACCTAGGGAAGAAGGTGCAACACTGGCAACTGCTCACCTTTCCTGCAGGGAGTGGATGCCCAGGACCAAGATAAGAATCACTGCAGCAAGGCCACAGGCGGGGGGGACAATGGTAAGGCTTGGGCCACAAAGCTATCCATCACTTGTGAAACAAAGCTGTTGTCAGCAGGGGCGGCCGCATCCTCCAGGCATGTCAGTTGTTGAGTGAGTAGGATGACAGGCACGTCAAGGACCGAGGACGCCTCCAGGGAGATGCCAAGAGGAGAAGAAAGACCATACAGTGATTGTTGCTACTCCACACCAGTGCCAGGGAAGGCCACACTGCTTCAGAGATTCCTTCCAGGTGAAAAAAACATAAATCTCTTGATATCAAGTTTGATTTTCTTAACTGAGGGATCTCTCTAGTAGGTGAGGATGCAACACTTTTCCTTAGCACAACGGAGTATTGTAACTGCACAAATACAGGCTCTTCACACTTTCTGACCAAAAAATCCAGGCTCAAAATATTCAGGGAGTTTTTTTTCCTCCTTTTTGAATAGTGTGAACCTTTCCCTACAGTCTCTGAGTACCCATACAAGAATCCCCACCTGCCTACAGCTCATCTTCCAGCTCTATGGCTGGCAACTAAGCCATACAAGTTTGCTCCAGTTACCCCATCATAAAATAGAGGAACATTGGAGAGCACTGACAGCTCCATAGAGGCATTGCAAGGGAAGGGAGCTGTAAGGTGCTATACACATCTCCTTCACACCTTATGCACATGCCACATCATTACTTAGGGCTTGCCTGAGGAATAGTCTTTTTTTATGAGCTCCTTCAGTGATTACTCTTATTTCAGACTAACAAAGTAGCTCAGTTTGACTTCCTGACCCACTCAAGCGTAATTGCCCCATGTAGACAGCCCCTTGCACAAGTAGCTTGGTATAAATATATACATATATATGTAGTTCCACTGAATGATCCACCTTGAGAGAACAAGCAATTTTCCAGCAGGTCTGGCTTCCACATGAAAGTGATACAAGAAAAGTTTTTCCGAGTTCAGTACTGGCCAGAAGACAGGAATGAAACACATGTTCCTGATCATTTCAGAAGCTCCAAAAGAAGTCTGGTTCAGAGAATGGGCAAGAGTTTGAAGGGGAAGAGGGGAAACACATGTCCTGTTTGAAGTGTAAGGTCTCATTTTTTTATTAAGCCATCTTAGCCACTCTTAACACATGCATGTGAAGTGTCAGCCCAGGGCAACATGCAGAGTAGTTCATGATGCAGTTATTAGAAGTTAAGACATCCCAGAGCTTGGAAAGTGCTGAATTCAGCAATGTGGTCTGAGCTCATTGTAAAGAAAGATTAAAATGGAGATGAGAGTCTGAACTCAGAGTCAGAGTCTGACTCTCAGTCAGAACAAGTACCAAGGCTTAGAGAGAGGTACATCTTAAATTATAAGCTGCTCTCTCTCCTTTCTTTCTCCTCACTGCAGCTCCTGGGACTTGCCTTCTCTGTGTCATGTTTGGTGACTTCTTGCTTATTTTTCTGCAGTCGGGAGAGATGCCACAAACCTGGAGCTGGGCCCTTCCACCCATTAATCAAAAGCTACAAGTGCTCTGCAGGGAGACAAAACCTCTGTGTGTTTTCTCTGATATTTCTGGAGCACGGCATGGAGAGCTGGGGGGCTGGGCCAAGGACCCCTAGTTAGATTAACATTTTATTCAGAGACCTATTAATCAAAGTCAGAAGTGGCATGAAGCAGCACCAAGGGAGAAAAAATAGCTGGACAATCAAGGCCCTTTCAAAAAAAAACCAACCAACCAACCACCCAACAAAAAAAAACCTCTCAGCTTGTCCTGATTTACTGCAACTCACTCAGAGAAGTAGATGGGAGAGAGGGGATTTGCAGCCTCTACCCAAACAAGAGTGGACCATACAGGTACATTCTGGCTTTTTTCACATTAAGCAAACAACTCTCTGTATCCTGCCCTCAGCACCAGTCAAAAGGGTGCCTATCTTTCTTTCTCCAGAGCATAACGCGTTTTCATGCAAGCTTATACTTTTTAATTATTATTTTTGGAAGACCGTGCAATTACACTCCTTTTTCTTACAAGGAAAGACAGGCACAGTTAACGGGAACAGGTCTGGCCAGCATTCTGCAGGGCCTTTTAGGGAGGGGATAAATGACCTTAACAGCACGATATGGACAGGAGTCAGGTATGTGTGTGTTGGGAGACTTAACAACCCCCTGTTTGTTCCATCCAGCACCAGCACTAACTCATCACGAGACGAAGCACAGTGACAGAGGTGGTACAGCCTGAAAACACAAAGATGCACTGGGCACAGTGTAAAAGGGGGACTTTGTTTTAAGATAGGGATCAGCCAGGGAAGAATTCAACACTCAACTCTACAGCTTGCCCCAAGAACTCAGCCACTGAAGCTCTGCATGTCTCAGTGAGAGTCCGTCCATTCTTGACTTCTGTCTCCTCAGGCTCTTGGAGGGTGGTACCTCAAGGACCTCTGAAACCTCAAGGCGCAGAAGGGAATTGGGCCCCATGACCCCAAAGGATGATGGCATTAAGAACATTATTCTGTAGGGGCTTGGCCAGTAGAACCACATACATTTAGCAAATCCCAGAGGAAAATCTTGTGCTTTCCTCTGAAAGTGAGACAAGCCTCCTGGAAAAGGGAGGGCAAGGACTAAGCTGGACAGCAACATTACGACCAGTCATGCCAAGCAGTTCATGGGAAACTATAGCAGCTGCCTTATACATAAACAGCTTTGTCACAAGGAAGAAGAGATGGAGACAACTGTATGCATGCATTCTCTGCCCAGGAAAAACCAAGGCATCTCCAGCAGTTTTGGGTTGGTTTTCTCCCATGGTGAGTTCCTAGCAGCTGATGATAGCAAGGAAACTTAGGGAACTTGATCCCTTCTCTCTTCCTCAGGCTTCTTCCCCCTCCAATGCCAAAACACAAATGTATGGAGGAAGAAACAGATTTTTCCTGTGCAGATACATAAGACGCCAGGCAAAGAGAGGCTTGTGTAATGTACAGCCCAATGGATCTAGTTTCCCAGAAAGACTGGCCTGGCCTTAGCAGAGGGTTAATTAACTCTGGCAGCTCAGGGCTGGAAAATGTCCACTTCATGCATTGGAGTGCTTGGCCACGGGTGAAGAGAGGGCCAGGCAAACCATAGGGGCAAAGGTCCATCTGCAGACATGTATAAAAAGCTTGGCTGGGCTTGTGCCTGGGTCCTGTGGGAGGAACAAAGGAAAGATTTAGCCAACTGCTATAGCCAGAGCAGAGTCTTGCGGGTGCAATGGGAGAACAACAAAACCACAAAAGAGCTAGAAAAATACAGCCACGCCAGGCGTAGGTGGAGATGCATTATCATATGAGGCAGGCGTGCACTCTGCCCTCCCTTCTCTGGGCATCACAAGTGTCTTTGTACCTCAGCCTCCAGAAAAAAATGGTTGAGGGCTTGATGGGACTTAGAGACACATTCCTCAGGGGGTGTTGGGGTTCACAAGTAGGGAAGCCAAGTGCATCACTGCGGCATAACAAAGAAATGAAGTTACTCTGAGGCCATGCAGACCTGATGAAAGCAGGATTTGGCTTCCCTTGCACACTGAAAGAGGACACTGTCCCATATCTCTGTGCACGCTTGAGTGAAGTGTGTTCAAGACAGGATACCTCTGTTCCCATTGCTAGTTTTGCACATTGCCAGACTGCAGGATACATTTCATGGTCAACAAGAGCAAAGTCAGAGAGATCTCTTCCCAGTGTAGCAGCTCCCAACTGCACCACACATCAAAAAATGCTCTTGTTCCCTGTTATTCTTCTAGCACCCAGGATCTGAGTATTGTGAGAAGACTCATGGCAGCATTTTACAAGACTTCTGTGAGGTGGTAGCAGCTGCCTATGTAAGCCCACGGTCTGGAGACAGACACTGCTCTCAAGACCCTGGGGTCAACCTGTAACACCAACTCTTCCATCCTCTGACTTACAGAAACCTGGAGGGAACTTGGCAATTAACTTAACTATGAAGAACAGGAGAACATGGTCCCTGTTCTCCAGTGTGCCAGTTATTGAGAAGGAAGCAAGGAAAAGCTACATGCAAAAGACACACTTTGGGCTGCGCATCCTTCCCTGTCACTTCCCAGGAAGGTGGTGTGAGACACGGGGGTGTTCAGTCCCAGCTTTGTTGCTGTTGAGTTTTGGGACAGCAGGCTCTCTTTCCCTGCTTCGGTTTCTCCATCTTTGTAAGGGGTGTAACAACTGGTATTCAGCTTGGCAAAGCCCTCCAAGATACATTGATGAGAAGAATCTATGAGACAGCTGTTATTATTTTACTAATTATGCTCCTCACACTTCCTAAAACAGCAGGTTCATCACATGGAAGGGAAAAGGATGAACAGTGCCTGGAGCTATTTTAAAGTGTCCCAGCATCCAAAAGACAAGAGACCAAATCCTCTATGCTGTGTTAGGAGGGAATAAGGAGCAAGTGAGGAGCTTACATATCCGTCCAGAGAAGCTGCTGTGTAGCAAACGGAGGGTGAGAAATTAATATAGAATTTCTGTGACTCCTTGGCTTGCTACTCAAGATGAGTATCACAGCCTTAAATATTTGAGAGAAATACTAAACCTAAACAAAGGAAAATAAGGTTCAAACGGAATTGTTTGCAAAGAATAGGGAAGAAAAAAAGAAGGAACACATGCCAGAAGGTATTGGACAAGCCAAAGAAAACGTTTTGAGAACACCATGCTACTTAGTGCAGTCAAATGTATTTCAAAAGCAAAGAAATAGTTTTTCAGAAGTGTCTGCACAGCCAAGCTGTAGGCAGGCGGTATACTGTTGCCCCTGCTTTGAACCAGATATATCCTCTCCTTCTGCCCAGCATTTTTCACTCACAAATTTCAAAGCACTTGCAGATGTTTAAACTTAGCATACTTCCGAGATTAACTTTCTAGATTAAGTTTCTTGATAACTCTACTCAATAAAATAGACTTCAGCTTTTTCCTTCTGCTCACAAAGGTCCTGCAAAAGCTGTTTTGCTATGAAGTACTCATGGCAGCCCACAAGTTCTACTGCTTTCCTCTCCATTCCAAGTGCAGCAGCTCAAATATATTTTATGTTTTATTTTATGTACAACTTGGCATACACTGCCTTGGGTATAATGACTCCAACAGAAGAGCCTTCTTTTCCTGTGCTCTGAACTAGGGCTGGATTAGCCAGGAAGATAGAAGGGCAGGGCAGGAGGAGACAAAGCGAGCACCAAGACAGGCAAGGGAATCCTGGCATTCTTCTCTGAGCCTGTAACCAGATCCCCTCTCCTCTGTTATTTTTGCCACTCATTCTCCATCTGTAGGAGTTGCTGAGGAGACAACTAGGCCAGCTCAGTAGGCAACAACTGATTCAGCATTTGTAAATACCCAGCAATCAGCCCAAATCAAGCTCTTGTTGCCAGAAAACTGCCCATCAGGTCTAGTCCTTTTTTCTGCACACTCCTGGTCTTTTCCTGGTTGTGGGCACAGATTTCATCCTGAGGGGTGTTTGCTGTCAGTTTGCTTTGAGCATCATTAGCACTGAATTTCAACTCTGCAGTGAGGTTCTTCCTTAGCTGAGCGAGGAAACCTTTTCCAGGCAGCTCACAGCAGCAAATGAACAGCCAATAGAGAATGCTTCCAAACCTGCCAGGGACTTCTTCATATCTTTGTAGTGCTCAGGTCAGCTCTTCCTTGCTCAGGGAAGCCAAGGGGGAACTGCCAGATGGAGAGCAGCCCATTTCATTCCATATGAGGATCATGGGAATTGCTCATGGCCCAGGGATTCTGGAGAACTGCTCTAGAGAAGACAGTGCCCCACAGCATAAGCCACCTGCCCCCAGCAGCAACACACTAGGCTATGAGGTCACTGATAGTTGTACTAACAAAGACCATTCACCCCATCCTCCTCTTTCTGTTCACTCTCTCACCACACACACTGAAAGACTTCAGCACACAGAGCCTCCTCACTGTGCAAGATACAAAGCTGGTGGAAACCATTCCATGAACTATTTTTTTAATATGAAACCCCAACGTGGCACAACCAAGGAACAGTTAGTATATGCAACTATTTTTAAGGCAGGGGTTAAAAACCATATAAATCAATGGACTTGTTTAGATGCCTGTTTTCCAGCTAACAAATACTGAAGCTCCAATTTTTGGATTAGAGTTCTTTTTCATTTAGAAAGTCAAGTGTGTTGCTAGGAGGCAGGCGGGTGAGCATGAAGATGAATGCACCAGTTGTATGCTCTGGGTTTCAGCTGAATTGCTTCCAAGATAGATTTTTTTTCCTCTAAGATGGGAAACATCCGAGATAATTTCCCATCCCACATGGATTTCACAATTTCCCATCCCTGGGAACATAGAGTGCCTAGTACATGGGGCTCTGCAGACATCTACAGATAAAGACAAGGCAAGCTAGGAATGCTGGAAACTCACAGAAAAATGGGGATTGAAATTACATGCTAATTTTTTTTCACAGCTAATTAATCACTGGAACAAGTTTAGGGAATACAGTGCCCAACCTTCATCCCAATTTTCTTTCATTTTGACAGGACTCAAATGCTTTCTGTGGTTTTAGAAATACTTGCCTTAGTGTACATAACTAATGTTACACTACCAAGACATGCATAATCCAGTGCTCTTGCCCCACATCTGGGCCTCCCTGCACTGGATCTTCTTAAAGAGATTCCTCTTGGCAGTTTGTATGCATGGCCCAGCACTCCAAAGGCTCCTTCAGTGAACCCTGGCTTTACTGAAGTCAACGGCATAACAGTGCAGGGATAGGATTTCACTCCACGGCCTTCAGGTTTCACACATTTTCAGCAGCTGCATCTCCAAATTATTTTTTCCCTGCTCATCTGGAAGACAAAGTAAGGCACCGGATTTTTGCAACACAGAGCAACTTACCCACAGCTGATTTCTCCCAGAGCATGAACACCACCACAGAGTTCTGCACTTACTGGGGAGTTTCCTTTCAGATATACACACAGGAAAATGCATCTCATGATACATTTTCAAGTTACAGACAATACAATTCCCTCACTCTCCATCTTTATCTGATGTAAGCATGTCTCTTTATTTGTCTCAACACAGAAACAGAAACCAACACAGCCTAAGAAACTGCATGGGAATTTACACACTGAAATTCACACGCAGCATTTGGAGGGAGTTTCCCTTCATTTAGGGGTATGAAGCACAGAAATGACAATGCTGCTTCTTGTGCTCTTTGAAGTCTCAGGAGAAAAGGAAAAGAGGCCAAGGGGTAATTAAAATGCTGTTCTTGACAGATGGTGGCAAGACAGGACAACAGGAGAGGAAGTAATCAAGAACACCAAAGTCTTGCTTTCAAAGCCACCTGTACAGGATGATCAAATTAATAAGTCTGGTGGTTTTGGTGCAGCTTGGCCATCAGAGAACCAAACATGGGAAGGCAGCAAGCTGTATTTTACATACAGCTTGGGAAATGCTGACAGCAGTGGGAAGGGTGTGGAAGAGCTGGTACCAACAGAATAGGCAGCAGCTCACAGCAGAGCGGAGGATGAGGCAAGAAGGACAACACCAGTTTGGTTTGAAGTGAGCAGTGAGCCCAGGGAGGAGGCTTTGGGCTGGACCCAGAGAGAAGCATTTTAAGGCACAAAAACTCAACAGCTGCAGAGGGAACCTGCCCTGCACTTCATAGGTTTTAATGTGGACAAATTCCCTGCAGCACATGGGGATTTATGGAAACTAAACATAAAGCCCAAGTCACAGTGACTGTCATTTTCTCTCATGTCCCCACAAAACAAAGATTTCATGTTTTATTTCCCTTCTCTCTCCCTGTAGGTATCCAGGCAGCTGACCTAATACGAAGATTCACCTGTGAGAGGTACAAAACAGCCTGAGGTAAAGACTTCATTTCACCAGAAGGTTCATTCACAGAGATCACGACACAGCACATAAGGGGGCCATTGTTTCTGGAATAAAATCTCCATTTGAGCTCTCTTCTTTGGCCATGATCAATGGGAGGGAATTAAAGTCTCATCCTGGGAAAAAAAAAACAGCTTGCTAACACTGTGTTGAAAGATCAGGTAATGGAGATGCAGAGCAAGTGCGGGCACCCACATCATCTCTTGGTGAGCTTGAGAATGCCAGAGGTAAAAGCTCCTGGTGAAAAAAGCTCCTGAAACACAGGCATAGCCCTAATCACACCCTGTGAGAGACAACCAAGTCAAGGGCTAGGAGTCCTAACAGGAGATGTCAGCGTTTCACAGTCCTTCAATCCAGATTTCAGCTTCTCACAGCTCCTCTAAGTGCAGGGGCATTTAAATTCCCTGGGTGCTTACACAGCTGCCTGTTCAGCCTCTGCATTTTCTATCCCTCAGCTGCACAGAGCCAACCCAAATAACTTTGAGCCCTCTATCCTACATAGCCCTGGGGAATTCTCAGAGCACTTACCTCCCACCCATCCTCCAGACACGTTCCCATCTCCAACAGGCATGTCAGTGGAAACCCACTGTTCTCATCACTCAGTGATGATGGGCAAGTGCTTTTTCTACCACCTGCCAAAGGATGGATTTCCACCCTCCAAAGCTCATCAGCTCATCCTAAATACCCCCAGAGAACCAACCCTATTTCCATCACAGCCACAGCAACACAATGCCCACTTTCCTTCCCCCTTGTGTTTCAGTCTGATGCTTTGAAACAACAAGAAAAGGAGCTTTTTAGCTAGTAGTTACTGTTTCAAGAAACAATGTCTGCTGCCTGGGCAACTAAGTCTGGAGCATCACTGTCAGCCTCTGGGCAGACACACATCACATTTGCCTTCATCCTCTCCCAGCCCCAAATCTCACGTGCATTTTACTAGCTAGGGCAAACAGGTAATTAAAAGCGATTTGCTGCCCTCTCCTGAGCAAGCCCCAGTGTCATGTCAGTACTGCAGAGGCTCTGGAGACAGACTTTTGTTCAGTGAGCACAGCTACTCCCATGCAAAAGGAATGGCACTGATGTGGCACCAAACAGCTGTGACAGGGCAGGTAAGAAGTGATCATCAGCTGTGACAGATGAGGATGGCAGATCAGCTACACAGCCTGAACCATTTGGTATCCACAGAGAGCATTCCTGGCATTTTGGTTTGCTAACGCTCAGGTTAATCTTCCTCTGTGAAAATACAAAGAAATGCCTCCCACCATATTCTGTTCTCAATAGTCACAGACATTTCCAAGCAGAAGCAGACCAAGAGACATATAAAGAAACCAAAAAAAAAAAATTACTTGTAGATTTAAGAGGGTCATTTGAGGGATTTTTTTTTTAATAAACCCACTTGAATCTTCTGTCCTCCAGTAGTGCTCTGTCCCTGTCCTTCCAGGGAGCATGTAACTTTACTTAGACATACAGTATTCACACACACACAATCTTCAGAGAAAAACACTGCAACCTGTTGCTTTCAAGCACTTCCCCAAGGTAACTAATCTTTTGCAGAAACCTGTTAAATTAAACTGTGCTCTCCTCCAAAATCAGGCCCATGAACCTGAGGGAGCCTCTGTTTTCATACGCAAATATAGACACAAAAAAAGTAAAAGCTACTTCTAAACATTTCTGAAATATTTGTTTTCCCATGTACCCTAGGACAGGTAAGATGTCCCATGATGTGGAATCAACACTGCTTTTCTTGGCACTCTCTCTGGGATGCCCTTCATGCTTCAATCCTGAAGGGGAATGAGGGGTTTGAAGAAGGCCAGGTAGCCTCATACTCACAACTATGAAGAATGTCTCTAACAATTTGTAAACAATGCAACAAATCCCAGATCAGGCTGCCACCAAGGCATCCACTGAAAGTTCTCACTTGGGTACACGCACAGCACACAGCTGTGACTACGTGAGAGAGGATGTGCCATGCTTCTCCAGCACTTTCCTCCACACTATCCCCAAGCACTACCTAATGTCCAAGTGCTGCATGGAATTGGCCTGTCCCAAGACCTGCAGTGGATGATAATGAATTGTTCCCTTTGTGTACATGTGTGATATTTTCATCACATGCCTGAGGGTGCAGAACCTATAAAACTGTGAGTAAAAGAACAGGGGAAGGTTCCCAAGGGTCACATGGAGCCAGCAATCTGTAAACAAGTGCATGCCCCAATCCTGAAGCAAAACAGAACCATTATCACCCTTTGGTACAGGGACTGAAAAATGTGTTCCCTGTGGGATTATGGGTTAAAATTCTCTAGGCTCCAAAATCAGCTTGCTTTGCTTCCAAGCCTTCTTTTACTCTGCAAAACATGCAGAAGTAACTATGAAGATAACTGAGAAACAAGGCATTTGGAAGAAGAAGAAAAGCAGCATGCCTTCCCCAATTTCATCTACCAACCATTTAGTCCTTCACTTAGGAAGTGCTGACCTGCTTTTTAGACACCTCAGGTTTGGCACTCTGCATCATGGAAATGTCAAACACCTTGGTCTGGGATCCCAGATTTCTTTGACCCAATAACTTTCAGAGAAAGGAGCTGCTTGGAAGCATCTGAACCTTTGGTGATGCAGCAGCCTGTCCAGCAGGCCAACCCTACATGCCACGTGTTTGGATTGGCCTTGATACTAGAGAATTATTTGCAAAGCAGCTTAATAGCTTGTGTTTTATCTTTGCTATATTTCACCGCTGCCTCCCCTTCAAAGCATCTGTGCATTCTTGGACAGTGTCTCCCTTCAGAAAGAAAGCCAGTTCTCCCTTCAACGACATCCCAGCAGATCCACCACTGGCTAGTGGAGCGAGAAAGCATCTGTGACATGCAGATTGCCGAGCCAGGAGAAGGCAAGGTATGCAGGCTCTAGATTTATGGATTAGACATGCTGCCATGGCACACAAATCACTCTGCACTCAGTGCAATTCATTATCACAGTGCCATGGCTGGTCACAGTCTTCACAGGTGCAAATAACGAAAAGCAAAACTGCTTTTTACCTTTCATGTGCCAAGACTTAATGATGCAGAGTCAGGAGCCCTCCTGCCTGCCTGAGGAAGCAAAACCAAAGTCAGCAGTTGTTCTGTCTCTCTGGGCACACTTAGCGCTGAAGGTTTTCCAGCACCCCACGGCAGTATTAACAGACTATGCAGTCACAGGGCTGGGATCATGCCTGCTCTCAGTTCAGCCTCTCCCAGCAACTGAACCTGTGCCTGTGGCACTGTCAGTACTGCCCATGCACACCAGCAACATCCTCTAACCCAGGTAAATTCAGCTAAAAATCTGCAGGCAAACCTGGGGACTTATTCTGTCACACCAGCACACTTTGCAAAGTCTTGGGTAAGCAAAGGGTCTTTTACATCCCTTGCATATATCAGTAAAAGAAAAGGACTTCAACAACAGGCATAAAATACTAAGATAACAGTATAATCGACCAATAGTAACGTGAAGGAAGGAGTGAAGGGATGACAGTGGCTTGGGCTACTTCCACAGCTGCATCTTGATTCTGGAGAAAGGACAGTGGGGAGGAGCAAGCCAGAAAATAGGCTTACTATTCCTGTGGAAAGTTAGTTCCTCAGGGGTAAAAAAAAAATTTTAAAAGCACAACAGTACTTAAAAGTCAGATTTCAGAGCATTGGGGGCTTCATGGAGCACCAATTTGGACCTCTCCACAGAGGACGCTCCTTGGTGGACCTGTGTCCTTCCTTGAGGTCATGGTGATGTTGCAGGGGATACTGGTGCAGGAGGTGCACTGTGTAAAGTCCAGCACCCCAGAAGAAAAAACAAATCTGAGCTGGACCCCCATTTCCTTTGGTGCCTCACCGCCACATCCAGTCAGGTCAATGCCACAGGGATTAGTGCTGGAGGGACACGGGACAGCACAAGGAAATAGCACAAGGGAAAATGGCTCTGCCCCGAGACAGAATCCGATGGCACTCACCTCGGTCAGGCTGGCCCCGACACACGCAACATGGGGAACGTCCTTCTCAGCCATCGACACCACCCGTGCCCTGCCCGTGAGGGGACCCACAGGGTTCCATTTTCCCGCCTCAGCTCCATCCGCAGCGCCGCCCCCAAGCACCTGGGGCTTTTCTCTGCAACACCTGGTGCATTTGGGGCCAGCGCGGCCCCCGGGCTGAGCTGAGCCCAGGTGAAGCGGCCTGAGGCAGAGAAGCCCCAGGACTCCCTTTTTCCCCTCAGACAGCTCCAGAGCGCCCGGATCGGCTCCTTTGGCTCCTGCAGCTCCTTCCCCTCACGGGCCCCCTCAGCAGCCTCGGGCAGCGCCATCCGGTCGCTAGGGGGCGCTCGGCAGCCGCGGGACAGTGCCGCCTGGCGGTGCTACGTCACTGCCCCTCCTGTCCCGTCGCTGCTCCTTCACCGCCCTCACCTGCCCCATGTCCCTTCACTGTCCCCACCTGTTCCATCACTGCCCCAGCCTGTCCCAACTCCTGCCCCCAGCTGCCCCATCACCACCACTGCCCACAGCACCCGGGCAAAGGGCTCTTCTTGCAGCCGAGCTGCATTCGTGTGTGACCTGAGTGGGGAATGGACCCCCCTGTGACTTGGGTTTGGGAGCTGAGGGCACAGGTCATTCACCTGCCGGTTACCCCACAGCCCTGCTGGCCCCACCAAACACCCTCTCCTCTCCAGGTGCATCACAAAGCAATAAGCAGCCACTCAGAGCACTAGAAGAAACTCCCTGTTTATTTTGCTTGGCACAAAGTCTGAGTGTGAGGAACTCCAGAGAGCACAACATCATGCAAGATATCCAGTGTAGAATAGAAAAATACGCCATTCACATCATCAGGCATCATTATTTTATTTCAATTTTGCTTCATTTCAAAAATATTTAGGGGACACCATAAACAGCAGTAGGCACATCAGTGGGATTTGCAGTTTGAGTCTCTAAAGTCCAGATCTCATGTGTCAGGTGCCATACAGGCACAGTCAAACAACTCTTGGCTTCAGGACAAATTTCTCATAAACATTCTTGGCCCCAGTCGCACTCACTTGAAGTCAGTATTAAAACTACAAGTAGATTAAAAGGAATGCAGATAAGGTAAAATGAAAGGGCTTCCAAATATTCCCTCTCTCCCCCAGAAGAACATAGAAAAAGATGCATCAAGCAAGAAAGTATTTTCTTTCCCTTTTACCAGTGGGAAATCAAGGCAGGAGAAGGCTAAATCATTTGTGCAAAGCTCTTAATGCAGTCTGTGGTAGCAGAAGTTATATTTCTCCACTGCCCTAGCTGGCTACTTGAGAACTGTTCACTCTGTCCTCACCTGACCCAGCACAACCAGAAGTATCTTGGGAAGTATGGCTAAAATACTGTAGGAGAGGAGGGATGGAGCACTGGAGCCCGTATGAGCTTATGAGCTGTTTAAGTCAGTTCTGGTCACTGTAGTTTATTTCCTTAGTCTACCAAACCAGAACCATTTCCAGCTCAGCAAAGGAGTCAAGATAATGCTAAAGAATTTAAAGCACTGAAAAAACCCACAATATTGATTATTTAGGAACACAGCAAGTGTCTGATCTGTTCAAGTCCTGCTTCATACTGCAGTCAGGATCAGATGCTGCACTGAATTGTCCCCTCTGGATATCACAAACTACAGGACCTTGGCACAGCATTCCCCAAAGTGAGGAAGGACTTCAGTCTTGTAATGTTAATCATTGTCATAGGGATTTATTGAAGAAGATACCCAAGGGTCTACCTGCTGCTGTAGTTCTCAGGTGGTGCTCCGGGCTTCAGCAGTCATTCTCCGAAATTTCTGCAGGTAGACAATGATGAAGATAACCAAGATACCCTGGAGGAAAAGGAGGATGAAGAGAGAGAGCTGAGAGAGGAGAGCCAGGCTGCAGTACCAGTGCTGGCATGTGGAGATGATCTCATCTTCCGTCAGGTAGGCAATGATCCGGCCCTGCAGGTGCGCTGGGGAGCTGCATCTCACATCCCTGTACAGGCTCCGGTTCTGCTGCCACTGGAGCCAGGAGCGCAAGTAGAGGATGTCACAGGAGCATTCCCAAGGATTGCCCTGCAGGTAGACTACCTGGAGGCTCCTCAGGTTGTCAAAGAGCCCATTGGGAATAGAGGTGAGCCTGTTGTGACTGAGGTGGATCATTTCAGCTGAAGGACGGAAAGCAACAGGCAGGTTTTCTACAGTCAGGTCTTTCAAGGAGCAGTCAGTAATGGTGGTGGTGCACTTGCATGGCACAGGGCATGTGGGCGTCACGAGTGGGAGGAAGCCAAGGAGGGACAAGAGAATTCCACTGTTCATTTTCACCTGCAAACACTTCCCTGGTGAGACTGTTTGAGGTGGACACCAGACAAGTAGGCACCACACACTCTAGGACTGACACTATAGCCCAGGTCTTCTGTTGTTTTGTTCTGAGGATGAGTTTCTAAAGTTGAGTGAATTTGGTGTCCTTCACAGGAGACACGAGAGCTCTGAAAAGAACAGAGTTAAAAGAGAGCAAATTCTTGGTCTCTCATTATAGGAGAAGAAATTTTCATGGTCTTCCAATCCTGGATTTGAGGAGTGATATGAGTGCATGGCTACTGGAAGGCTTAGCTGCAGCCATCAAATATATTTTCAGTCCTCAGAAGTGTACAAAGCTGCTTGTGTTTTCAGCATTACTTGAGGTGCACTACTGGGGTAGCCATGAAAATTTCTGTCAAGGAATCAAAACCTAGGATATGAAATTGCTTGTGCCTTATCACAGCTCTGGAATACATCTGTAAGCAAAACTTTGTGCAAACTGCAAGAGGGGATTCAGAAATAAATTTACTGTTACCATGAGTAAAAAACAGACTTTCCAGTCTTGAAAAGAAGTGATAAACAATCTTTGACTGCAGAAAGGGTGCTGACCACCGAGAGTGGAGGTCAGTGGAGTTTTTCATGCGAGACACTGCTCTAGCAGGTGAATAATCACGTTCTGGTGCTGTGACTGTGCTAAGAGACACAGGTCAACAAGCTGTCTTTATGTTACAGTCTTGTGCCGCTGCTGAACACAAGCTGCTGTAACTTCTCCAGAACAACTATACATACCTGCAACAAGGCAGCAATTTTCTGTGCTGTCAGGAAATTAAAAAAAAAAACAAAAGAGCAGAAGGTACCACTGTTGACTTACCAGAGTAGTTCAATCCTTGCTTTCTCGCTGGCGTTACAACACAAGAGGAAGGTCTCAATGCAGTCCAGCCAGTGCAAGAGTGTGTGCATAACTGCGTTCCCGGATAATGTCCTTGCAGCTGGCTGGCAAGATAAGGGTCAGGCTCATTCCAGGGACACCTCCCACATGAGGCCTTCCTGCAAGTCTACTGCATGTCATCGGAAGCTGAGGCTTCATTGAGCAAGCCTTCCAAGAAACAGGAGCTGACACTGCTCACAAGAACATGTTTGCTGGGAGAGATGCTGCCAGTACTGATAGCTGTGATTATGGGCCCACAGGCTCAGCCTAACAGAAGCATCACAAAGTCTCGACTACACAGAATTCAAAATGCACTTGAGACTGAAGGTGATGTTACTGGTTTGTATCATACTCCCTGAGCACTGTGGCCTTTGGTTTCCCATCTCATCGGGAAAACTTGGCAGAGTGGTGACACCTAGCACTTTCTGGGTGCTGCCCCTCAGGTTTCCCTTAAAGCAGTGCCACAAATCTACTCCTACTTATTAGTGTAATACCTGCTGATGGAAATGGACTTGCAGTCCATCCATCTTTCCAGAGAAAGATTCTTCAGACACTTGCATCCTCTCATGATCGTTATAGGGGTAAAAATATAACTCTTGGCATTTCACTGTCTACATCAAAATAAACTAGTTGGATTCACAGGAAGGCCAAGAGACTGAGAAGGACAGTGCTCTAAGGAACTGCACTTTGGGCAGTCAAGTGAGCCTGCAGCTCTTGGCAAGTGCAGTGTGTATTGCTGAGGAATGACTGACCACGTGCTTTATTCAGAAGCTGCATGACACAAACACTTGAACAGGTAAGTCCAAGGGTCAAAACTACATTCAGTCTTCTCATGGCCATCACATCTTCACAGATATTTCTCTGCCATCAGCCTGACCAGGCATACACTACACTCCTTAACCTAAGGCCACTACAATTAAGTTGTGAAACTGTTGCCTCATTGAACCCAACTCTCTGTTACCTTGTACCTTGGACATCCTAGAGAGCAGAAAGGAAGAATGCCCTGAATGTGCTCATGTTAAGAGAACTGAGGGTGCCAACAATGGTAAAATGTGGCCCTCACCGAGGGAAATTTTTCATGTTCTAAAGAAAACAATTAAACTTCAAATTTATACAAAATTGGAGCAGATCATTCCAGTCGTTTCACTGTGATGGCCAGGCAGAGTGGGAAAGAGATCTTAGGCTAACAAACTAACTCAGCTTTTCCTGCAGGACCTGCTATCCACTTGGAAGCAGCTTCACTACTGCAGGGTAAGTTTGTTCAGCAAACTTACTTTGTCTTATGCATTTGGTGCTATGTTTATTCACAGGCAGGTGTTCAGGCCAGGTGTGGCATGGAGCTGATCTAGAGCCAGACCCATTGTGGGTCTGCATGCAGCACAGACTTGGCAGTGCTGCTCTGGCTACTTACAAACTGGATTTCCTGGGACTGGATCTTGCCCAGCTGCTGACTGATGATTTAGACACCACTCCTAGGGGAAGCCTGAAGACAGAAGAACCTTCAAGATCATCTTGCTAGCTTCTGGAATAAACAGGCCAGAAATTCCATGCAGGAAGCCCTGCCTGGAGCCTGCTCTGACAGAATTAGATAAAAGGAGAAACAGGGTCAGTTTTGCTCTCTCCTGCCCATAATGTATCACCAGTGCTGCTCAAGGAGGCTGAAAATTAAACAGAAAGAGGTGGTTTTTTGAATGTATTTATTTCACTGATCAATTCAGGTAGTAAACATTAATAATAATAACAATAATCATTTAATAAAATGGATATGTTTTAAAAGGTTTCATTTTCTTTGTTCACAATGACAAAATGTTCAAACAGAAATTTACAAAAAAATATAATTATAATAACCCAACAGATGGACAGGAAACAAAGAGCCTAGGAATGGATCAGGGGGTGAGGAAGTAGCATGGTAGATGCAAGCCAGCATTAAAGCACAGCAGAGTTTGTGAAGAAGAGCAGGGAATGCCATCGCAGAGCACGAGGAGTGGGAACCCCTCCTTGGAGGGGAGGCATGCAAGGAGGCAGCAAGGACTGCACAGGCAGGACCAGCACAGCAGCGGCACACAAGGAGTTCATGCCATGGATCCATCCTGTCAGGCACAGGGGCCAAGATGTACCGACAGCCCCAGCTGCAGCCTGGGATAGCTGTGGGGTGGGACACCATCCCTGCAGCCACTCACTCAGCAGGGCAAAGCTTGGCAGAGGCATGGGAATGTGCCAGGGGGTGCAAGGATCACATGTGAGGCTGTGGAAGGTTGTGTGAGGGGAGGTGTTAAATTACTTTCCTATCCACACTTCTTGCTGCCAGAGCCACATGGCCAAGCTCCATGTGTTCAGGGGTCTCTTCTCCACTTACACTGAGAATTGATGTCACAGTACAACACACTCCTTAAATAAACAGATGCCACCTTCCAGGCCAGAATCTGAATCCCTGGTGTCCCCCAAAATCAGTCTCTAATCCCTTTCCAAGCAGTCCCCAGACTCTGGCACTCTGGGCAGTGAACCTCCTACACAGAGATATGATTTCAGTGGTACCACTACCCTCTTTACTCCTGTGTGGTTTTTTGTAAATGCAACCTGAACCGTCTTTGCCAGCTGGTAGCCAAAGGCTTCAGCTCTCTGTAAAGGACAGGCTTGTGACTCTCGACTTGATGTAAAAGCCACGTGCACTGAGCTGATGGAGACTTCCTCACGTGGAGGGATGGGCAGATCCACCCTCAGCAACCCTGCCTGCCTGTGACCAGTGTACCCTGTGCTCTCACCAGCACATAGCACCTCTGTGCACAGCCCAGCATGAAAGCTGTCAGCTGCCCTATGTCCATGCTAAAGGGAAAAAGTCTCCTTTATCTTCTGGGAAGGAATCTGTTTGAAGGAGGAAAATCTCCAGGTGGAGAGGGCTCATTTGCAACAGAACATCCTCCTCGCCAACAAGATTAGTGTAAGAAAAGAAGGGGAAGGTACTTCAAGACGTTTCCTGTTATGCTAGCACAAAGCTGAGAGCTCAAGTTGTCCATCTTTTTGGAAAACCTGGAGGAAGCTCCTGTTTCAGGCTACTCCACTGCTCAAGTAAGCACATCATGCAATGAAAGGTTATACTTCCTCTCAGGTGCCTTGGTCCTTCATGTTATTGAAGCCAAGCTGAATCCTTCTGCTCTCCAAGGAAGGCACTGCCACTTATGAGCCCAAAAAAAGGGGAGCATGAAAGAAAAAAACTAAACATTGTTAGACACTGCTCTTGCCCAGCTTGCACAGCTCTGTCAAAGAGCTTCCATCCTCACTTTGTTCTTCCACATGGTGCCAGGGTCCCTCCCCTGCCCCTACAGCCCATGCTCTGGCTAAGCAGAGGCCCCGTACAGTGAATAACTGGAACCAGCCAACCTACTCACCACCTGGACAAACCCTGACCAGAACTCTAAAGCCCCACAGAGGAATCAGACAAATAACAGAATCTAGGGCCTGGCTATTCCCGGCCACACTGTGCTTCCTACCCAGGGATATCTACTGGGGAGAGCCAGAGGTGGAGGAGCAGATACAAAAGGGGAAAGGGGACAGAGGAATCAGCCAAGGAGCAGAAGGGCCCAGCCCATGGCAGCACTCCCTGGAGTCAGAGGGAAGAGCCAAGTGTCTCTCCCTCCAACAGCCCTGACTCCTGCGAGCATGGCAGTGCTGGTGGCAAGCCCTGTCCTGTCAGGCACATCACACTCTAGGGCTCTGCTCTGGCTGGACTCAAGTTAAAAATACTGCAGGAAGCAAGAACAGGACAGGAGCTGCTGCCCAAAGAGTGCTTTTATCTCTGTCCAGCAGACCCACCAGCCTTCCTGGCACTAGGACAGGAAGAGCCTAGGAATAAGGAGGGGGAGAAGGGCTGAGTGCCCGGGAGAAGGGCAGGGGAGCAAGAGCCAAGCCTGCCGGGCTGTGCTCAGCCCTATGCGGTGACAGTCCTGCACCTGCCAGGCTGCCCCAACACCTGCCCACACAGGCTGCCTGCAGATCTCAGGTACACACCTACAAAAACTGCCCCTTCCCCAAGGAGAAGCTCAGACCCAGCAAAGTGCTCATGGGACTGCAAAGCTTGGGGCTAGGGGACAGGTCTGCAGTTGGAGTTGGATTTCAGCCCTAGGGTTTCTCCCCCCTCCAAAGCAGTCTTGGCCAAGCACTCTGGACACCACAGTGCTTTTCAGAGCAGACTCTGAAGACACATTGCAGCTGATGATGAGAGCGAAACCATGAAACACCCTCACCCAGCTACTGCAGGGCCTTGGGGTTCCTCTACCAATGCCTCCAGCCTGCTGCAGAAGGAAACCATGGCAGGGAAGGTGCTGACTCCCATTGCCTCCTTGCAGGCAATAGTCAGCAACTCCACCTCTCTGCCAAAAAGATGTAACTGAGAGCAGTTTTCTTCTAACCAACCTCGAGACACTCAGTCTCTTGCTGCTCAGTGCAAATATCCCGGAGTTTTCTTGACAGGAAGAACAAAACCAACCAACTAAACAAAAAACCCATAAAAGCCTGGAAAGGATACCAGGCAATCATCAGGACTCCTGAGCAGGTCAGTGCACAGAGAAACCCCCAGCCCCAGCTCTCTGGGCCAATGCTGTCCCCAGGCTGAGAAGCCTGAGCAGCACAGGTCGAACTCACTGGAGGGTATGGCTGCCTTTACAATGTTTGTGCTGGCCCCAGACAAGGGGAACAGGGATGGGGGCACAGCACCTCAGTTGGGAGCAAACACTTACGTGCATTGACACAGATACTCTTTAAGTTTATACACCAGAGAAACCAGGACTTTAAATACCAGAGCATTCCCAAACAAGAGATTAGTACATAGGAAAGAGGGGTCTTTTG
>VZRN01005748.1:903601-943587 GCA_013397935.1 Dasyornis broadbenti | reverse complement strand
AAAAAAAAGAGAGAAAAAAAATAAATGAAAGCATAATTATTTAAAAAGAAATACACATCAGTAAACTGTTAAGTGAACAGCCTCCTCCACAATCCAGCTGGTCGAAAAGCCAGCACTGCTGCTAATAAATTAGAGGGTGCGGGTGCAGCTCTTGCCCACAAGTCTCTATACAACGGGAAACCTTTTCTAAACGTTCACAGCTCTTGCCAGGTCTCAGATGATCACTGGGGTATTCCCTCTGCCCTCCAGGTACCTGCCTCTCACTGATCCTGCATCTGCTGCTGCATCTTCTGCAGCATCTCTTGCATCCGCCGTAACTGCAGGAGACACAGAAGAGAGAGTCAGGAAGGCACCTGTGGATCCACACTGGGAAAGCCCCTTGGAGCTGACAAAGGGATCCCTCAGGGAGTATTAACTCCTGCCAGAGCACAGAGGCATCTGTGTCTGGGGTGGAATGAAGCTGTGTTTCCCTGACAGAGGCAGCCACAGCTTCCACACCCTGTCCACCACCCCAGGAGACCACAATGGTGGGACACAAGAGTGGGAAGCCTCAGGATAGCCTCTATGGGGCAACCCTGGAGAAACTCCTTGTTTTCCAGCTCCAACACCCAGGAGGCACAGGCAGAAATGATACTCACCTCCTCATCCTTCATCTTGATCAGCTTCTCTGTCTCAGTGTCTGGTGTTGGGAGAGGCAGGATAGGAATCGGGCTTTCTATCCTGTTGTCCTGAGTCAGCTTGCTAGAAATGGAGAGAGGGGGCAAGAGCAGTCAGTCGTGGTTCAGGCTGGCTGGCTTTGGTGTCACCACACAATGACTGCCACTCCCCATGGCAGACCGGCCCAGCACTGCAGCATCATGCACCCAGTCAGGTGGAGGGGCTGTGGGGCAATCCACCCAGAGGTGTGGCATGCACTTGGAGAATAAGACCTCCTATTCAGGAGGTGGGAGGGATGAGACAGGCAGAGCACAGCAGCATTGCTTGAGGGCTGGGGTGCCCATGACTGCAGGTGGGGAACACAGGAAGGAGGTGATTTTCTTCCAAAAGACAGGAGCTCTCAGGATGTGAGAAGGGAATGGTAGTAGCCAAAGTAGTCTGGGCTGAAACTGGAACTTCAAGATGCCATTTGCAAGCATTCACCACTTGGAGTCACCATTGGCTCAATAATAAATAAGCCAATTCCAGTCCTGGAGCTTGGGACCTCCTACCAAAATGACTCTAGAAATGGCTCTGTTCTGGTTTTGTGAGACCTGCTCACTGGCAAGGAACCAATCATGGCATTACAAGAAACGGTACAAAACTGAAGCTTTCTCTAAGCTTAGCAACTTCTGTTTCACTGGGCTCTTCTTTTAATAGACACACGGCCTTACCTAAATAGCAGCTGTGATGCTGCCCATTCAGCTCTAGCATTTAACAGTTATTTTGGGACTCTATATATTTGCTGCTGAAAAAAACAGGCTTGTCTGCTATGCAAAAGTGCTGGGATACACCGTGTGTCAGGACAATGTGCCAACCTGCACGTCGGCACATATGCAGGACTGCTCCTTGCTGAAGCACAGCCGTTCTGCTCTGCAACGTGGCAGCACAGAGCTACCCAGCCAGGGCTTGCAGGAAGTGAAGGAGTGGTTCACAACAGAGGAGCCAAGACCTGCTTAAACTCGAACTTTTTCACCAGTATATCAGTCATGGAAGGGAGAAGGAAAAATAGGTGTCTCAGATGAGAAGCCTGTGAGTGCTCTCTCTTTTGTTTTCTTATCATTCTGACTAAAACCACAGAGAATGAAATGTAAAGAGAAGACAATGTAGAGAAATCTTTGGAGATGTGTTGTCTTACTAATTGCCTGGGCTCTGTTGTCTGAGAGACAGCAGCATCCAAAGGGTCATGTTGTCATTTGGACATAACTGCAGACCACAGAATGCAATCCTCTTTGGCAATGCACACAGCTATCACTCACCAGAGAGATGGTTTATCCTGCTTTATTAGGCTGGATGTATTTCATCCACTGCTAGAAACAGCTCTTCAAAAGAATCTCCAGGCCTATTTCCCTATATCAGCATGGAGAATCCTCAGACAGGAATGTGGATTCTCAGAAGCATTCCCACCATGGGATCAGGCTGTGGGAAACATCCTTGGATTTGCTATTTTAGTTCCTAGTGCCATTCCTGAGGCTGCAGCCCAGGAAGTCCCCAGCAAATCTACAGCCTCCAGACCAATGAGCTGTTGTGAGAGCAACCCCAGCTCCACACAGGGCGAGACACCCCTCCTATGAGAGCTGGGGACCCACCTGGTCATTTGCTGGATGCACTGAGCTCGATAGTTCTCATAATGGACATCGCAGGTGACGTCCTTCAGGTCGTGCATGTGTGTCCGGATCAGCATGTTCCTCAGCTTCACGAAGTCGCAGTGCGCTTGGTTTTCCACTGTGGAAGCAACAACAGGAGACTGCTTGGATATCACACCTCACCAGCCGTCTCCAGGGAGTCCCTTCTCATCTCCTGGATATCCAGACTGGATGAAAACCCCACCCCAGGGCTCCTTCCTCATGCTCCCCCGCCACTGCCCTGGTGCAGGCCTCGATGGTGCTCTGCACTTCTCAACACTGAGGCCAGGCTGCTGAAGGCACTGTGTTCCCAGGACTTTTTCTGGGCAAAAGGATTAATTAAGCACATACAGCAGAGCCCTGAGAGAGGATCCTATGTACATGGGATGTCACTGTTATAACCACAGTGAGCACAGCTGGTGCTGGAGGTAAATTGCTTGTCTAATCAGAATTTAGGACTTACCAAAAGGCCCCTGTAGACAAAATCAGGCCCTGAGGGGCAAAGCTAAGAGCAAGCAAAGGAGAGCTGAAAGAGCTGCTGTTGCCATGGGGAGTCTGGCTCCAGACAGCGCTGTGGGAAGCACTGAGCCTGCTGTGGTGATCTCCACTTGCCTCTGCAGGGCTGGGGAAAACCAGCTGCAGCAGGCACAGAGGTTCACAAAGTTGATCCTACTGCCAAATGCCAGCATCCCGACAGGCACAGCCCCCTTTGGAGTCATTGAGGGAGCAGAGACAACAGCTGGGCAGCCCAAGTAGCCAGCACTAGCCCATGAGAGCAAACACAAGCTTTTGGCATCTAAAGCTGCAAGGTCTTAAAGCAACAAACCAGCACGGGGGGATCAGCAACAGCAGCAAAAGCCATTCCAGGGTTATTCTGCCTAAGGGCTTTATGAAATTCTCCCTTTAGAAAGGAAGAATGTTGGAGACAAACACTGTGCATCAGCACAACCTCCAGCCCATCAATTCCTGCACTTACAGGAGCAGCAGCAGAGGAGGGAGTGCAGGGGGTTTATGATTGTTTGGCTGAGAGCAACAGCTTCTCCCCAGAAACTGAATGGGCAATGCCCAACCTTCCCCCCTTAATAAGAAGCCATGTCCTAGTGCATGTCAAAGCTCAGGCATTCTTCCATTCACACTGGAACTTCTCTTCTTCAGTCTGCAATGGGAGGGTTATTGATATACTCCCAGTAACAGACCTCCTGAGCCAGTCTCAGTGCTGCTGTGTCTACCCTTATCTCCTGCCATGTGCCAAAGGTGGCACAGACAATCCCAGCTCTCCCCTGCCATCCCTGTTGGAAATGTCTGTCTGTGCTTGCCCCATCCCTGGCTGCCCCTCCTCACAGTGCTCCCAGGCTCCATGCTTACCTTCCACAATGCCCCAAGGGTAGAGCCGTCCACGGACCCGCTGGCCTTTCGCCTCCACCACAGTGTTACTGCCGATGACGGCAAAGGGAGCGCTCTCCTGGAACGAGAGGCACCGCTGAGCCCAGCTCAGCCCTGGGCTGCCCACAGATCCCTTCTCCAAGGGCCAAGCTCAGCCATAGTGGAACAGCAGAAGGAAAGTGCTGGTAGGAAAGGCACAGGGACATCCACACATGCCACAGAGCAGGGCACCAGTTGCAGAGAAAAGCCTAAGGCACTGGGATCTACAGGCAGCCTAGTTCCCAACCTGACCTCAGCTGTCCTGGGGGAAGCTGTGTCTCTGCAGGTGCCTGCATCCCTTCATTAAGGGAAGCTCTACAAGGAAGCCAGAGCACAGAGGCTGGGACACCAAGCAAGTAAGGCAATGTAGGCCAAGAGCAGGAATGTACAGCCTGTGCTCCTCTCTGCTCAGAGGGAGTCAAAGCCCACTGCCCTCCTCTGACAGGAGAAACAAGGCTGTACTTGCATGCACACACAGGCTTGGGAGGGGGTCAGGACTGGGCTGCTGGGGCCTCCAGACATGCCTGTATGATCATGTTGTGTCCCCCAATGCAGCTAGTGTGTTACTGCAGTGCCTAATCACTCACAAATCTCTCCTTGCTGATGGCATCACCCAAAAAGGTGCTCAGAACTGCTGTACAACCCAGCTTTCATCTTAAACATACAGGCTGGGGCAGATGGAGGAAAGACTGACACTGCCTGGAGGGAGAGCAGAAGTGCCATTTCTTCTTGCCACACTTGACTTCATGACACCTTCTCCAGGCCATCTACCACACGAGCCAAGGCTATTCCCTGGGTAGCAGTAGCGCAGGCCTTCAGCACATGTAGGGCAGCTCTGACTCCTTTGGGACTGACCAACGTACACATGAGCCTGACTTTCCAGACCCTGCTGAGCAGGTTCCTTACCTTCAGCTCTCTGTCTTGCTGCTTGAACTCTTCATCTTCATCAGAGTCACACTCAGGAAACTGGTACACTTTAATGCCAAATTTGTCAATCTCTTCCCGGATCTATGTCCATGCAAGACAAAACCAAAAAGATGTAAAACTGAACAATACAGACATGCTGGGTTTATTCTGTTTGTTCTACCATGGTTTGCTATAGCCTACAGATGGCAAAAGGATGTGATGTGTCTTTAGAGTTGGCCTCTCTGCTGACTTCCCTTCTCACAGCAGAGCACTACTGCAGCTACTATATGTGCAGATATTGTGTATGTATATATTTATATATACACAAACATGCTACACAGACACATAAATACATACACATCTATCTCCTCTCCCTCCTCAACCCATCACCACCACCACATCAGGTATAACTGTGTAGAAAAAAAGCATCTCACCCTCTCTTTTAGCTTCCGGATCTCAGAGGGTATCAGGCAGTCAGCTTTGGCAATCAGGGGCACAATGTTGACCTTCTCATGCAGAGCCTTCATGAACTCAACATCCACAGGCCTCAACCTGCAGCAGGGATGAGAGACTCTGTTAGCAAAGACACTGGGAAGCTCCCCCTCCAGCCTCTCTCACCCTCCCAGCACAAAGGGAAAAGCACAGCACTGTCACAAAAGCCTGCAACAGCACCAGGACAGGCCTCAGCTAGGGCTGCCCTTTCAGAAAAGCTATCTCCAGTTTTAGCTGCTGATTGTCTCATACAGACACAGGCTGGATATTCGCTCCCTTGGAGGACAAATATTGCCCAAGCTACAGCCTCCCTCCAGCTGTCCTGTAAGCCAACACAGCCCCTTCAGCTGCTCCAGGCTAGGCTGACACTCAAGCCAGCAAGGGGCAGCGACTGAAGGCAGCTTAAAACTCCCTTTCCTATGCATCAGACAGGCTTAGCTAGATAGGAACATACAAGTCTGTGTGGCGTTATTTCTCCTGATTTCAAATCAGGCCGTAAGGCCTGAGGGAGATCTGCTCTGCCTGTTCACAGGCAGTCTTGTCCTGCCAGTGAGGAGAAGGGACTGCTGTGATGCTTAGCAGAGGGAGAGCATCCAGACAGCTCCTCTCCTGTGCCAACAGCCCTGGCAGTGTACCAGCTGCTACAGGGCAATCCTGGGGCACAAGGGTCTTCTCTTTGGACTGAGTCATCCCCCAGTGGGTGTGGTGGAGTGTGGTGGGCACCCACCCATGCCCGAAGGGAGAGATGAAGTAGAGGCAGCAATGCACTCGGTTGTCCTGGATGTTCTTCCGGTTCAGGCCACTCTCATCACGGAAATACTGTTCAAACTGCTGGTCAATGTAGTCAGTGATGGGCTTCCAGCTGGGAAGGGCAATTCAATCAACACAAAATCATCAGTAGCGTCTCCTAGAGACTGTGAGGTCAAGGATTACAAGGAAGGCACCAGTGCACTGCTCACCACTCAGTGTTGTTAACAGCATCTCCAAAACCTGGTGTGTCCACTATGGTCAGCTTCAGTTTGACACCCTTCTCTTCAATATCCACCGTGTGCTTGACAATCTCCACTGTCTGGTTGATCCTCTCTTTGAACAGGAACACGTTGAGTTAAAGCCAGGCAGTAACACTGGGGATCCCCACTTGCACCCATGACAAGCCAGCTCCCCCTTCTCATTGAGCACAGGAAGTAACACGGGTTTCAAAAACCCCAGATCATCCCCTAAGGAGCCTCAAGAGAGTGGTACTGTGGGAGGCCAGCAATAGGCAGACACACTCCAAGAAGATACACAAACCCCTGAAGTGCCTGTAGCCCAGCAGTTCTGAACATTTTGTCGTCACTGGGGAAGGGGAATCCCTACCACAACTGCAGCATTGAAGAACCAAAAGACAAATCTCAGTATCTCATCCCAAAGGGCTAGTGCTGCTCTGCAGCCTCGCCTTCCCTTCACAGGACAAAAGAGCCCTACAGCCAAACCCTTTTTCTCGGTACCAGTGCCTTTGCAGACACAAAGGAGGGCAGAGCCACAAACAAGAGGGCTGGGATCCAGCCAAGCTTATAGCTGCTGCTGAAGCAAGGAACCAATGTACTGGTCCCTAGGACAATCCCATTCACCCCACTTTGTCCCCAACTTACCCTCTGCATTGAGGAGCTTTCTGTCTTTGTAGAGATCTGTCAGGAACAGGCTATTCACCAGTGTGGATTTGCCCAGACCAGACTCTCCTAATTGACAGAGTGCAGAGGGGAGGAGGAAAAAGCAAGCAACATGATCCACTAATTGACTTACAAATGAAACTCTGAAAAAGGCTTTGAATACTGAGCCAGAGGAAGTAAGAGAGAGACAAGCTGTCAGGAGCTGTTTATTGGCACTACATTCTTCCAGTAGTGGGAAAACTTGTTGCCAGATGTCTCAATCCTTGTACAAATGTTATCTCCCAGCTCCCCCATTCTCCCTCTCCTTCCTTTACCTCAGTCCCTGTTTAGCCCTGCCTTTACCACCCAGAGCAGTCACTGCTAGAGGAGAAGCTTGCTTGAGTGGATTATGAGGGGTCAAGAGGGGCCTGTTCCTCCTGGGGGAACTGCCTCAGGACCAAAGCAAGGCCTGAGACAAGGACCAGAACAGAGTGAGGGGAGGATCCAGGTGCTGTGGGAGCACCTAAGGGAAGCAAGGATAGTTGGTTCCCTCCACATACCCACCATGTGGCCCAGCCATGTGACCTCCATCCACGGGCAGTCTCACCTGCAACCATCAGGGTGAAGTCGAAACCCTTCTTCACGGATTTCCGGTGGACCTGGTTCGGCAGAGTGGCAAAGCCCACGTACTGCTTCTCATGGTCCTGCAGGGCAGAGGTGGATGGCAGCAGGTCAGGGTGTGCCACCTCTGCTGTTTGAGCCTCACACAGTGCCAGGGAGTTGGACTCGAAAAGCCCCTGGGGCAAAGCCAAGGGCTGGAGGAGAGGCCAGTCCCTGCCCTGGCAGCAGTGCAGGGCAAAGCACACACTTCCTCTGGGCTCAGGGACTTGGACCTTCCCACAGGTGGGCACAGAGGGACATCTCCCAGCCACAGCCCTGCTTGGCTGCTCTCCCAGCAGCTTCCCAGCACAGAGAGCACAAGGGAAAAGGCACATCCCACCATTCCAACCAGAGAGCACATCCAGGGCTACTGCTGACAGACAACCTTCCTAACTCTTTGCTTCTTCTGCACAGTCACAGCGTTCCCTTCACAGCAGCATCACCAGGTCAGCTCTCCCCTGGTCATTTCAACATCCCTCCCTCCAGAGGAACGTGTGGTACATGATGGAGAGCTCTGTAATTAGCACCCCGGGGCTTGCACTGTCTTGAGCTGTGTCTAGAGGAAGGCACAATGGCTCAGCTTCTGCTTGACCTGAGAGGGGATTATTTCTTGCTGTGTCACAGCCACTCCTGGCTGAATAAGAGGAAATCCTGAGTAATCTCTTGTGTTATTTCTGAAGAGACTGAAGTTCAAGGAGCATGGAAATGGAAAGATGTGGAAATACTGATAATAGAACTAAGATGATTTTGGTGACGGTATCACATTTAGTACTCCTGGAGTGTTTCCTACTGCCCAACCATCCCCAGACACAGCCCCTTGTCACTGAGCACTCTCACAGCACAGAATCCATAGCCACCCCACAAGCATGGCACATGTTCTGTACAAGCACACTAAGGCATTCACAAATACCTGAGCTAGAGACATGATAGGCTCCACTTTTCAGTATCACTGAAAATAGTCATCCCACTGGGATTCACACCACAGACAAATCCATGGAGCCAGGAGCGCCTCAAAACTGGCCCAAACTCCTACTCCATGGATGCCTTCAAGCACACAACTGTCCTCATCCATTCTCCAGGCACAGCAGGGAAGACCTCTGTTCATAAGTTTAACTATTTCCATTCCTGGGCCACACATTCAAAGAAACATGAAGTATGATCCAGTGTGCTGAGCTTAGGGCAATGCTGACTTGCACCTATTTCCACACTGCAAATAGGCAACACTGCTTCCAAGCAGCTCTCTACAGCTGCATGTCCACCTGTGTGAGAATCCCTGGGCATCCTCAGTCAGACAGACTGCAAAGTTCCAGTGGGGACAATGAGCAGGGAAGACAGACAGTCTCCTCCTCCCAATTTATGACTGCTCTCGAGCTGTCCACTCAGATGGAAAAGATGTGGCTGACAGCCATCATGGCCCAAGAACTCTATCATTTAGCACTGTCACTACCGTCTGGAAATTGAGGTCTGGTTTGGGTCTGAAACTTGGTCATTTTAGCCCTGAGTGACTGTGGGTTCTGATTTCCCTCACCTCCCATTGCTGAAGCAATGTTGTTTCACCACCCCACAGTCCAGAGAGGCAGGAAGGGACAGAGAAAATGAAATTAGAGAAATGGGGAGAATTAGAGAGTGCCTGAAGTGCTCCACTGGCAGTTGTAATGACTGATCTAAAAGGCAGTGACATCCAGAGAAGCAGTGCAGCAAGCAGCAGCGAGACCCCTAGGTGGTGAAAAGTGATGGCAGCTCTGATGAGCTGCACGTGGCAAAGCAATGCCTGCCCAGGGGGGGACAACACAAACTCTCACCCAAAGGGCTCAGTAGAGGGCAAACGAGGTGTGCAAAGCAGAGTGAGAAACGTGATAATGGCAAGGTCACAAAAACAAGGAAGAAAAGACTGCTTCCAGCCTCTGTCCCTCAGTACCAGGGCTGTCTCCCAGCTGCTTCATGTCCTGGTAAAACACATCCATGAGCACAGCCAAAGTGGACACATAGCAGCCAACACCTCACAGTAAAAGGTCCACTGTTTCCCAGCAAACACCACAAATACACAACATACTTCCCCTTTGTGCTTCTCCTGCCCTGATCTTTACCAGACTTAGGAAAAACAATGATCACCTGCTCTTTCCGGTGACCTGACGTGAAATAGTACTAGTAATATGTTAACGAAACCATAGCTGAGGCGTGGAGCGTGTTTCTCATTTTTTGTTTGTTTTTTAACCTAGATGACTAAGGGCTGACAATGGAGACACTGGGGAGCTGCGCTCTGGTGCAACTCCACATACTTCTGCCAGGTGTAACTGGCTGAACCTGATCACTCATTTCTGTTCAGCCCAACCAAGAGAGCATGGATTTGCTGTACCTCTGGTTGCCTTCCCATAGCTCCGTGGAATCACAATATTCAAAATGAGCAAATCCCAGCTGGTGCAGGACACTGCCCTTTACCCATGACTCATGCAGTCATTTGCCTCGCAGAAAGGAAGGTCAGTGCTGAGTGCGACACCTATAGAAGAACTTCCCTCGCTATGGGAGGCAGCCAGACCTGTGAGGGGAAAACCCTGTCCCCAGCTGTGTCTCTCTCTGACCAGCCATGGACACACTGCAGAGCCCTGTCAAGGGTGAAGGCAAGAGATGCAACAGAAGTTGTGAGGAGGGTTCCCCTTATTATAACAGCCCTCTTTCAGGAACAGCAGCATGGTCCATCCTCCAGCCTTGACTCCTGGTTCTTCACCTTCGCTTTGAGACACTCGATGTGTGCTTCTATCCCAGCCATATTTGGGTACTGTGACAGGCACGCGGCACCACCTCTGCCAGCATGGCAACATCAACGTGGCACTTAAGGAGCCCAAATAGCCTCCTGAGCCTGGTGTGTGCCTTGCTTAAAGCTCTACACCACTCACCATCTCCAGGCATTGTCTGCAGAGCAACAGCACACAGGATGGAGAACACCCAAGGTGGTGTGACAGCCTGGGAGGGCTACTGAAGGAGGCAGAGAGCTTTCTGGGTTGTGAAAAGCTAAAATCCATTTATTAGATGAGAGGATTGGACTGAGGGAGCTCCTAAAGGTATCACAGTCCACTCCCCATGCTCTTGACCCTCACAAGCCAGGTCCCATCAAGTTGACAAAAACCAGGACAGCTGGTTCCTGCACTGTGCTTCCCCTGCCAGCTCCAGCTGTCAGGAAAGGGCCTCAGCCAGCCGAGCTAGCAGCGCTCTGGCACAAGAAGCCCCTCTCCCACTGCCTGCTCCATGCTGCTGTCTTTGTTCCCGCTGGCATCCCACTACCACGTGCCTGGGAACGTGCCCCATGCACCACAGCAGAGGCTACCAAGAGCTGTGGCCAATCTTTGGGACCCTGTCACAAACCAAAGCACCCCAGACCAAGCAAAACACATCCGTACTCTCCTTTGGCACACACTCGCTTGTTCACCAGATATTACAACAACATGTCACATCCTCACATACTCTAATACCCGGCCAGGGTGGCCAGGGCTCCCTGGCAGCCAGTGCTCTCCCTGGGAGTTCAAGCCAAGCAACAAAGCCCCGGTAGGTTCAAGCCCTGTTCTTGCTGGGAGCATAGAAACATTCAGGATCTGTTGCACAGAAGAGAAGCTATCCTGGTACTGAGGGCAGGGGTCTGTACTTCCAAGGCAGGGCACAGCCTCCATCATTCTGGTCCTTCCCAATTCCCTCCTCACGTCTCTGTTGGATGCGTTGTTTGAGCCAACCCAGATCTCACGTGACTTCACCATTCAGCCTGGGGATAAAAGGGGCCTTGCTGGGTATATTCAAAAGGGCTAAAATTAAACATCACGGGACTACAGCAGATTTGAAGGATAGTCCCTATGAAGGTCTGGAGCAAGCTCCAGAAATGATGGAGCTGTGCTAGGTCCTGGGCAGCTCTGCTCCTTCTGGGGGAAGGAGCTCTCTCGGTGTCACAGACTTCAGCACAAGCCAACCAGCTGCCCCCCCAGGCAGCCCTTCCTCCAGCCTTTCCCCTCCGGCCAGGCACGGCCGCCACATCCGCGTCTGCACGAACCAGCATAGCCCAGCCCTGGAGGAGCGGCAGAACCTTTGCTTCCTTTCATTGCAGAAAGCTGCATAAATTCGTAACACAAACAGCCTCCGAGGCATCTGCCACGGACATCTGCTCCTCGGGCCTGGGGCTGAACACAGGAGTATCGGCAAAACCACTCGCCCACCAGCGTTTGCTAAAGAGAAGGAAACCGGCCAACAAAGCACAGCATTAACATGCTGCTAATTAACACAAATCGGACTGCGTGTGGGCACACACAGAGCTGACTCCTGCCCTGAGCCCCCCAAGCACGCACACGCCATTCAGACAGGGAATCCCTTCATCAAATAACCGCACGAAAACGTCGCGCATCTCCCAGCTGCCCAACGCGCCCCTCGGCCCTGCGCCTGCGGGGGCTGCTCCCCTCCTCTCTGTGCCTGCCGTCCCTCCCTTACCGGGGTCTTTCCGCTCCTCTGCTCCTCAGAGGTCTCATCTTGTGCTGCGCGCGTCTTCTCGGGCACCATCCTCCCCCCTCCTGTCCCCGCTGCTCCCCGGCTCGCGCAGTGCTATAAATACATCCCTGTACCTTCAGCTTGCCTGGGTGGCTTCGCTGTGCCTGCGTCCGGGGAGACAGCAGCCGCTCCACTAACCGCTCCTGAATAATGATCGAATCCATAACCGCGGCTGGCAGGACGGACGGACAGCCACCGCGGGCCAAGGGAAAAAACCCCAACCCATGTGTTCCCTCCCAGCCTTCGCTAAATCCATGCGGCAGCCCCCCCGCCTACGCGTGCACACACACGCAGGGCTGGCTCGGCTTGCCTCGGTGCCGAGGCGAAGCGAGGAGGAGAGCCGAGGAGAGGCGAGGAAAGGCGAGCAGGCTCCCAGGCAGCTGCCCGGGATTTCCTGCCTCCGCCTGTGCCGCGGGAGGAGCCTGCCAGCGAGGACAGGACAAAGGCCACCGCGGCCTCAGGCCAGAGGCGATGTCTCTCGCCCCGCCAGTGTCCCGCGGAGAGGCTGTGCACGTACCGGATGCTGTCCCTGCCATAAGTCTGACTCCGCGTGACAGATGGGCCTATTCAGCTGGAGGATTTCTTGTATGTCCTGCCTGACGCAGCCGAGACAAAGGTTTGCTGGAGGAAACCTGCTCTCAGCAAAAATGTGCTGCTTCTGGCTGTGTGGGTGGAGGTCTCAAGGGTCCAGAAAGCTCCCAAAAGGCAGGGTTAAAATATAAGCCCCAGATCCTAGTCCTGGTTGATGTGGATCTGTATCCACGTGGTGTAGGCTGATCTGTTGCCTAGTCCAGGCTCTCTTGCAGCCTCATCTCTGAATTCAGTTGCAATAGCAGATGCATTCTGGACCTTACAGCAACCATTCAAGCTCTGAAGACCTTTCAGAATAGGGAAGTATCTGTGTGTTCATTAAGCAGATGAACCCAGCCCAACAACAGCCCAACAACAGCCCAACACACAAGAAAAGTCATTCAAATCTGAAGTCTGGGTTCTGAATCTACCTTTAAGATCTGCCTTCCGGCTTTTCTGTGCAGCCATACAAACTGAACAGGAATTTATACGAAACAGACAAAAGCTGATAATTTCATATAATCACACCATTCCAGAAACTGGGGGGTTAACACCACGGCTTGTATAATGAAGTGACAGGAGATGACACCACTGGTGGTGCTGTTCCTCCAGCACTGGTGGTGCTGGAGGAACCTGTCCCTTGCTCCACGGGTTCCTGAGCAGCTTTCTGCTCACCAATGGGAAGCACACAGGCTGCAGCCATACTCCTGCCTTGCTCTCAGCCACAGCTCCTGCAGCCTCTCTGGGATCTGCAGGGCTCCAGCAGTGGCTCCACAGAGTGCCAGACCAGCAGGGCCTGCCCTGGTTACCTCTGGCCACAACCCAGGGCCTCTACCACATACCCCAAGACTGGCTGACACCAGGTTCTGTTATAAAGTACTGAGTCACTACAAGGTCCAGTGGCCTGAATTCAGGGAGCAGCTGTGAGTGTGGAAAGGAAAAAAGAGGCGGGGGGAAACCCCAGTGTTTTACCTATGCTGCCATCCTGCAATCTAATGGAAGCTGATGCCAGAAATTGCAGACATGAGATCCTAGAGGCTGATAAAAATAAATGGAGGAGACCACTCCCAGAGCAGGCAAACTCCTGCCATACAACAGCTGTCATATCACGTGCACAAAGCCCTTCTACAAACCACCCTGCTCCACCAGCATCATCCTTAATTACACCCACTGAGCTTTGTTCCCAATTGTTTCTGTGTGGAGCAGTCAAGCAGAAGGCCTGTACTGAGATCCAGGTGTGGCAGGAATTGCCGCCTCTCAGAATGTGTCCCTGTTTGGCAGTTCTGCCCTCACCCTGCAGCATTGCTCCATTCCCCGTGGAGCTGACAGCCCTACATTGGTCTCCCAGCCCAATGGTAGGTCAGACTGTGCTCATGACACCTCTTCTTCCTCCTAGATTCACCTAATCCTTGCTTTCCTGGACTGGAGGACTCCCCCACCAGGGTCTGCAGCTTGCACATGACTGAGGAGCAGTGACAGCACTGCACTGCCTGCACTGGGCAGCAAGAGCAATGGCTTGTGGCACACCCAAGGTGCATCTAAACCTTCTTGAGATAACAGGAGGTTTCACCATTCCTTCCACACCATAAACCACAATAGCTGCAAGCTAACCCTCTCCAACTCCCATGAATTCTCATGGCTTGGAAAACCCTTGTTTGAGGGCCACAGGCCACAAGGTCACCAACCACAAGCATCTGCCAAGGCCACATGGAGACACACTGTGTCCCCACGAGCCCACTGCACCAAATCAGAACATTCTTCTGAGCTGGGATCACAGATGAAGTCAACAATGATTTGGTTGCAATAAAACCACAGTGCCATTCATGGCCCCAGAAGCTGTGCTGACAGTGCAGAGAGGAACAAGGAACTACCGTTTCCCGAGTGCCTTGAGCTCTCACACATCACACATGCTCTCAGGACTGGCAGCCAGGGATGAACTCCAGTCAGAATGCCATGCCTGACAACTCAGAGAGCAGATTAGGAAAAGAAACTCAGAAAATTGGGTCTTGGCTACAAAGATCATCTTAAGACTGAGTGGCCAATGCTATGGTTTCCAAAATGCTGAAGGATGGTCAGCTGGACTCAGCCTCTTCTGTCCCTCCTAGGGATGTTCATCTTGCCTTCTCAGTCAACAAACCATAAATGACAGATTCATTTGTGTTCCTCAGATGTGCCGCATGACACACCCAGAGCTGTTGGCTCAGGCTGGTCTGTGTCCAAACTTCCCAAAGACAGCCAAGCCAATCTTGTTTTGTCTCTGTCCTTTCTGATCACACTCCTCTCTTTCCACACAGCCCCTGGTAATGCCCAGTGGAAATCCTGGCCTGCTTCTCCAAGAAATCCAATGTACAACACCCTTAAAAGAAGAAAAACAGCACACAGGACATCTCATGTGCAGTGTGCAGCAGAACTCAGCAGGGAAAAACTTGGCACTTCCAAGATCTAGAGCAAAATCAGTGTTTTCTTCCATTGGCACCTCTAAGCTCCTCTCCAGGCAGGCACGTGCAGCAGCAGTTCAGATGTCAAACTGGCTGCAGGATCCAGGTTTCTGAGTGTCACAGCAGAACTCTGCCCAGCTCCAACTTGCCAAAGAGTCAGCAAGGGCAACACAGGCTTGGGGTGCACCAAGTCCTTCCCATCTTATGGACTGGCTCTACTTTGTCAAACTGTGACAGCAGAGAAGTCTCCCACCCCCAGGGGAGCTGTTTTCTGGCAGAAATGCTATGGCCAAGGGACTGCAGTGCTCAGGTTCCATCCTTGGTGAATAGCCAAGACCATGTCATGGAAGGAAAAATCTTCAGCCTGACCAAAGGGACACTCTTGAGCAGCACAGTGTCAGGCAACGGGGTCCCACCAGGGGTGCACCCAGCCAGCGTGGCCTGCACAGAAAAGTGGTGAAACTGCGTATCCATGGCTTGGTAGGGTCAACACAGTCATGTAATAACAGCATTTATGTGTTTTCCTCTGAAGAAGACTAAGTTATTTTCAGAATTCCCCACAGAAGGGAAACTTTCTTCCTGGCTGTTTTCTAGGACAAAGGGAAGGACAGTTCCAGAGGAGGTGTTTGCTCAAGTCAAACACAACAAGCAGCAGGCAGCAAACCCATTACCAGCTTGGACCAGGGCAGGAGAGGCTGAGGAACTGCAGATATCCTCCATGCAGGTGCGTAGCTGGGAACCTCTAGGGCTCAGTTACCACCTTCTTCTCCTGCTGCCTCTGCTCCCACTATAAGGAATGTCAGTGCTGACTTCAGACAGATGAATCTCATGGGTCTGAACTCTGCTGCTCCATCACGAGCAGAGCTGCACACTCACCCTGAGGCTCCTGCTGACCTGATCCAAGGGAAAAAACTTTGCTGATCTAAACTCTAATGAATAATTTAACCTTGAACTTGCAAGCAAGGCACCATGTAAGTGGTTTCTGGGAGCATCAGAGCCCTGACGCTTTAGCCAGGCTTCTTCTTGTGATGCTCAGGAAAAAGCAAGATACCAGACCAGAAATGCAGGATTAATCCCCTGTATGTTCAGCGCCACAAGCACAGTCCACACAGCAGCCACATCTCATCTTTTCTTTTACCTACCCCACAGATCAAACTTTAATTTCCGCTCAAGAATCACTGTTGCTTTGTCACATAATCCCTCCAGAAATCTATCAAATTCCATTTCAAAAGTATTTATGCTCCCTGCTTCCATTTGAGGTGCCTTGTGCTTCCCAAGAAGCACTGTGTGACTCATGCCGTGCCTCCACTTCTAGCTCTTAAAAAGGACCGACGACCGTAATTTGCCTCCTGCTTGTTTAAACGCGTGACTTGCTCTGGAGCGAGTTCACAGCCCTTCTCACACTCAGCTCCCATTTAGGATAATTTGCACGGTATCACAAACTGGGTGGACGTGGAGCTGTCTGAATGTTTTCCAGCAGCCCCTCGGTCGCTGCCCGGATCTTTTCCAGCAGCCCCTCGGTCGCTGCCCGCTCCCCTCCGCGGAGGAGCCGCGCTGCGGTACCGGCGCGTTCCGCGCGAGGGAGAAGCCGGCCCGCGCAAGGGCCGTGTCCGAGCGGGGAGCGCCCAGGCGGCTTCTCTGGCCAGGGCCACACAGAAATCAACGTGCAGGTCAAACCTGCCGCCCTCGCTGCTTCCTCCGATTACCAACACATTCTTTAACATGGGACAGAGTTTTCCAAATTTAGCTTGTTAAGACAGGAGGAGAAACCCGGCGGTGCAGGAAGGTCTGCGGCAGTCTCGGCACTACTGCTGCTCATCTCTCCCTCTGATTCATCCTCCAGCTCTGCTGCACAAATCAAACTTAAATAGATGCCTGGCTTCTCATCTCAAAGCTACAGCTGAGAAAACCAGGGAGAGGCAGAGCAGAGCCCTGCCAGCCCTGGAAGCCAGGAACTACAACGTTTGGGAGACAAACAGGTACGCATTGTTCTGTGGCACAGAAGCCGGCTGGGCTGAGAGCAGCTGGGTGGAAGAGAATGGAAACTAATGGTGATTTATCCTCTGAAATGGAAAGGCACTGCTTCTTCCAGCTCTCAGGTTCTCCATCCAAATGACAAGAACATCAGTTTTGGAAGCTCTTGGTGCATGTTAACATAAATGATTAAGAAAAGGTTGGGGACAGGATCCTACAGAAGGTGCAGTTTAAGTTACAGGTAGTGGTCCCAATCCTGCGATCCTTACTCACCGAGTAGTCCCTTTGAAATAGAGACGACTGCTCACGTGAGTAAGGGATGCAGGATCAGGCCTGTCTACCAAAGAGGCTGAATCCTGAACCGGAGTGGACATCGTGGCCTCTGAGCATTGTGAGACACCCATGCCTGGTCCAGCAGGCGCTAATCCAAGGGCATCACAGGGGAAGACAGTCCAGGCTGAGGCACCACACCTGCAAACAGCACACTGAGCACAGACCATGGAGCAAAGCAGGGGACAAAAAGGATGCTTCACTTTAGCAGAAATTCTCCTCATTCATCCCTAGTCCACCCATCTCATGGATACTCCCAGGTCTGCATGTAGATCTTTCTCAACCCTGCTGTCCTCCCAGCAGGCTCCTGAAAACAGTATTGGGAGAATGAAAGCCAACTGTCTTGGGAGAACTCCCAACCTTATCTGGGTCTTCCAGCTACAATTAACATAACTTTAGGAGTAGCTGATGCCCACAAGAGAGGAGAATAAGCCCACTCAGCTCACCAAATAATTTTAAATTCCATTAATTAAAAGGGAAAAGACAGCTCTCTAAAACAACCTTCAGTTCTGGGAGGCACCCAAGGAAAGAAAAGCCAGCCTCAGACTGTGTGAAAAATAACCCTGAAAAGCTCTGCAGAACAAGGAGGTAGAGACACCTTCTCCTTCCTATGGGGTCTCCTGCAGGTCTCCCATCAAGCACTCAGACCCCAGGCTCCAGCCTTCCCACCCTCCCTCCCTGCTGTCAGCTGCCCCTGCATACTCAGCAACACGAAGCAGAGTCCTTGTGCACATTGAGATGGTAGAGGTGCACCGGGACCTCCACCTTCCTTCCCTCTCTCACCCCGGCTTTGCAGCCCCAGCCCACTTGACCAAGATGAGCATGCTGAGAGGGAGCCCTGCACTCACCCTCCTCCCTTTGCACCAGCACAGCTCTGCCCATGCTCCACCTCCACAAAACACAGCCATACCTGGCTGCAAAGTGCTGTCCCTCGGAGCAGAGCACGGGCCAGTGTTCCCAGTGAAAGCAGCTGTGTGCCTTCCAGTCTGCCCCGGCTCACTGTGGTGTGTGCTGGGCCATCTGCTATCCCAGAGGGGACCCCTCGGAGCCCATTTCCCAGCCCCGCCATAAAAACAGTCTGTGCAAACGTCACTGCCCACATCAGTCTGCCCAGGGCTGGGCCCTGTGTCGGGACTAGCATCTGTCTTTGCAGATGGATAATTAGATTCCCTTTCCATTTCCTTTCCCCTCCTGATGGTTTCTCTGGCTGGCAGTTCCCCCGCAGCCCTGCACAATCCAGCAGCATTAGTCAGAGGGAAATAGTGCTCCCTTCCTCCCCAGGATGTTGTTCTTGGTTCAATATGAACAGCAGAATGAACTGCTTGATTATTTGAGTGCTTCATTGCAATATCATTTGTCCTTTTCAGCCTGGCAAACACAGGCTTCCTCCCCATACCTGCACCCTGCCCCTTCTCTCCAGGTGACACAAAAATCACAGCGTGAATTCAATGAGTGTGATGTTGTTGGCAATTGGAAGCAATCAGCAGGAATACACAATCAGCTGGGCTGGCGTTGTAGCACACCTCCATTTATGAGCAATGGTACCAAACACTCCTTTTGGGCAGGGCCTAAAGAAGCGTACCTGATTCTCAGCCATGGTGTGAGATGCTCTCAGAAAAAGATCATAACACCCTCCTGCAGGAAACCTGAGGAAGAGATGGAGCAATGATGAAATTGGGGTAATTTAACACAGAACTGTCTCTCAGAGCTCCCAGGGAAGGGGAGGACTGTGTGCCCAGATAAGTATCCACAGAGATCCTCACTGAGCATACAAGATTGTCTGTCCTCCCCTGCCACTAAGAAGTGGCTTTCTGGGAAGCAGTAGCGATACCTGAAGCCCTGATGGTTGCACAAGCATCCCCAGGACCTGCAGAGATGCACAGACACAACAGCTCCACCTGACAGAGAGGACTTATCCTGCTGGGATCCACAACTTTCTCCCAGTTTCCCCCTCACAGGAGACATACAGACTGAAGTTTTCAGAGACAATCGTGAATTCTGTCCTCTTGTACCCTGTGACATCCTGTGTTCTCCATGGCCAATGTCCTGAATCCATGCAGAGCACGGACTTCACAGCCGTCCAACGTGAATCATCAAGACTTCCAGCAACTCTGCCTTGCCACTTGGGCTAGGTAGCTTCTATTCTGCTCCTGGCTGCAAAAATCACACTGCTGCCTGCTCCATGGAAGGGGCTTTGAAATGCCTTTCAGAAGATCCCAGGAGCTTGCAGCTGACTCTCTCCCCTGTGATCCATGCCAGCCCACTGCTGGCTGCCCACCAAGAGCTGGATGGAGCGTTACCCAGCTGTGCCAGGCTCACAGGCCACGAGGCTGAGACACTGCAGTGCTCAGCAGCCAGTGCCTCTTCCACCATTTGCAGCCTGGCCAGGCTTCCCAGGGCCTGGCACACAGCAGTGCCCATGCAGAATCACAGCAGCAGTGAGGCACGGTGTTCCCAAAGGGTATCACAGCCCCAGCTGCCCAAGGAGGTCCCCAGCACAGACGTGTTGTGGGCCACCGGCACAGCTGTGGGACCGCCCAGGCAGATACAGAGCCTGGCAGTTTGCTGCATGAATGAAGAAGAAAAGGTAAGGGCAGCAAGGCAGCTGGGGACCAGGATTGTTCCCCACTTGCCTGCAGCTGTGCAGCCATCCAGCATTCACATCGGCTCCTTGTACCCTGCCATCGCAGACACTGAGGCCGTGCCTGGGGGGGAGCTGTCAGAATAATCAAAAACGGAATCAAGAAATGCTTTCCAACACCTTTCTCTCCCCTTCTCCATCACCTACTTGCTCCAGCAAATACCAAGCCTGGTTATACCTTTGCTGCACAACTCACCACTTCCCTGTGCCCTGCAGTGTGACTGGAGATTCACATTTTACATGATGATGGGAGAAAACTTCAAGTCACTGAACATCTAAATCAAACTGTGCTGTCAAAGGGAATTTAAACAGTTTCTTCCAAGCTTAAGAGTAATAGTCAGTAACTGCTGAGTGTTGCTTCTCCTTATCAGGGAGATGTTGACCAGTATGGAAAAAATAAGACTAGTTAGTCTGAGTTTGTAGTGAAACAGAGCAAAGGGCCTTGGATGAAAAAGTATCTGGCTCAGAGTCTCAGCAAGGATTGTGTCAGATAACAGGGCTCCCCATGCCCTTCCATAATACAGGTGTGAATTGCAAGGTCTGGAACCCACAGTGAGGATGACCACACAGATCATTTACCCAGACTGATGAACACTGACAGCTCCTGGTGGCTCTGCTGTACCCTGATGAACACCCTGTCTGAGGCTGCTGCAGGGCACAGCGCAGTTTGCCAGGCCAGGGGGTCGGCTCAGCAATCTTGGTGCTCTTGTGACAGAGGGGCAGTAACAGGCACCCCAGCACAGAGCTGAAAGCCAGCACAACCCAGCAGCACAGCAGCCTCATCTGCTTCAGTCCAGCCCCAAACTTCATTAGCAGTTTTGCAGCAGTGAGAGATTCCTACTAACCACTGAGATGGAGCCATCTGTTTCCATTTATGTGCTGGCTCACAGGAGCAGCTACACAGCAAAGAACTCCAGAGAGGCTTTGTTCTCCTGAGCGTATAGGGAGTGAACTGCCAGCCAGTTGGGACAGAGGCTGAATTCACCCTTCCCAGAGTGACCTAACACCTCCCTTTTGCAATTTGAAAATCTGGAAGGCACTGCAGCCCTCCCACTTTGATTTTGTGACTAGCCCCATCATATATATATCCACCCAGAGGCCACTTCTCTGACGGCACAGAGGACTTGCTCCCGAGCACAACTACACCAAATGGCTGCTCTGTATGGCACCACAGCAGCGGAGGGGTTGATAAAGCTGTTCCCACATCTCTTGGCCTGCCCTCTCAAAAGGAATCCACCACTGATAAGCCAGGACCCCTAAATTAACAGCTACTAGGCTCTCTTTCTTTCTATATTAGGGTCCTGCAGATATGTTGTGCAAAGAAATCTTTACCTAGACACCTTTTCCATGCATTCATTTTTATATACACACTGCTTGTGCCAACCACATACCCAGCTGCCCCACAAAAGAGCAAAACCTGCCGTGGTGCCTACGGAGCACAAAAGCACTGACGAGTGGAGATGAAAATGGCAGCAGGTAGCATGGGAGAGTCTAGGCAGCTTCCAAAACTGGTAGGAGGAGCAAAGGGATAAAAAAACTGGGGACACCCTGTGTAGGGAGGACTAAGAAAGTATTGGTCCTGCCTGGCAGCTGAACTTTGGGAGGACTTTGTCACTTTGTTTTACCAGTCACACCTGCTTTAGGAGGGAAAACAGTCCTCTTGCTCAACAGAAGCTTTCACACTATGAAGAAGATTGCTTAATTCTTGGCAGTTTGTGTTCAGCAACTACCCTTTTCCTGTGCTTGCTGCTTCTGCTCTGAGCACACATTTTTTCAGAGCCAGAAGAGATATTATGCTCCTCTCAGCCTGCCCATGGGCCCTGCAATTCCCTTCAGAGATTCCTTCCCTTTGGAAGAGCCTGTGGTGGACTCACAACAACAGCAGAGAGCAGTAGAACATGTGCTAAATTCTCCTTTCCTTCACAATAAAATCTTCCTAGTCTCAACTGGAGACAGCAGAACTGAGTGTTCCTGGAGAACAGTGCTCTTAGGTGAGAAAGGATGGAATATAAGGACACAGCATGAACAAAACACAGCAACAGTAGCATCCTGTGATACTGCAATAGCAGCAACCAACTGGACAAAACTGCCACAAAACCAAAATCCTAAAGCATCCTACATAGCTTCATGGAGTGATCTTTCCCAACATGATATGGTCCTACTGCCCCAATCCCATCACCAGCTTCTCTGCCCCATTGTGTTTTTGATTATCTCACCTCCAACCACACCCCTCTGGAGAAGGCAGCTCTGGATCATTTGGCATCACCATGCCCATCCACATCAACACGGCACTGATGCTGCAGCCAGAGGTGGGACAGCAGCCAGACCTCGGGTCCATTCTCAATAGCTCTCAAAAGAGCTTTCTAAAGTATATCCTATCCTCCTGTTGCTCAAGTGTCTGGTGTAACAGCCTGAGCATGGGAGCTTCCCTTGCTCCCGCAATCTGCCTTTGCTTTGCTATCACATATTGTCAAAGCTGTCCCACTCAGCCCTGCTCCGCTGAAATCTTCCCAGGAGACATTTCTCCCCAAAGCTCCAGGTAGGGTGACATTGCCTTCCTGTCCATTACAGCCCTGTCCCAGTCACCCTGAGGCTGCTCCTTAATGCATTGCAGAAAGCACAAACAACCTGCACATGCACAGCTTGAGGCCACAGAGCACAGGGCTGCTGAACTTGTGAGACAGGGGAGTCCTGCCTCCTGCAGTTCCCAGCCCACCGGGCAAAGCTGTGCTCAGGCAAGCAGGAGCTGCTGCCAAGACCTCCCCCAGCGAAGGAAGAACCAGTGACCCTGCACTGAATCGCAGGAGGCCCTGAGCAGCACAGCAGAGCTGGGCACAGAGCCCCGTGTTACCATCCCAGCTCCAGAGCTGACAAACCTCCCACCAGAGGCAGCGCCTGGTACAAAGCCTCATTTGTTCCCGACACACGAGCTCGCTCCAGGCTGCCACCGGGACACATCTTTATTGTGCCCTCCTGACTTCAGTAACAGGCAGGGCTTGGGGATAATGGTCCCTTTCTGGGATGCTGCTGGGGCTCACACACAGAGGCTGCAGATGCAGGGGGCTGCCAAGGTCCCGAGCCCAGCCAGGCAGTGAGCGCTGGCACCATGCATCCGTCATCACTGACTGCAGCAAAACCTTCCATGGGGCTCCACTGACCCAAACTCCTTCTCAAAGTCATGGCAGAGCTCCTCTGTCACCCACACAGCTCCAGTCACCTGTCATTGCACTTCAGTGTCATGGGGACAGCTGTGGGATACTGAGCAGAGGGGAAAAAAGGGACATTTTTTAATACAAAATCCCTGTTTGTCCATGCACTTTGAAATTGTTTCATCACATACAGGCATGGAGACAATTCTGAGGTAAGAAGGAGAAAAGCAGGACTGCAAAGTCTGGTCCTCACTGTGACATAGTCACAATAGGATCAATTTTCAGTCCCTGCTCCCAGTGCAACAGGGAAGAGGGGCAGGAGGGCTGAAGAAAATCTCTTGCTAGATCCCATGAATAGTTAAACTCCCTATTTAGCAGTGGTGGGAAGGGAATTTATCTCCAAGCAAGAGTCTTGATACCACCTAGAACAAGGCCAAGAGAAAAGCAAATTCTTCCAGTCAATGTATACCCCTCCAAGACTGCCTACCCAGCTACAGGGAGTTTCTGCAGCCACACAGCCACAGAGACAGGAGAAAAGGCTGTTTTTCTTTTCCCAGCCGTAGCCCACCGCAGCCCAGCATCTCTTCAGCTTGAGCTGGAGCCAGAAGACAACTAAGGTTAAGGGGAAGTGGCTGGACTCCCCCACACAGCTTGAGACAGCACTTGGAAGCTGTCCTTATTGAAAAATATGGACATTTACTGAAGTCCGGAGCTGCATCTGGCAGACCAGCTCCAGCATCCAGAACAGAGCTGGGCTTGCTGGACACCAGCAGAGTCCAAGGACTCCAGGCTCCAACTGTGCAACAGATAATCTTGGCCACCTTAAAAATAGCAGACATCAAGGCAGGAGGAAGGGCTCTTTGCCATGTCAGGAAGCAGAGTTCTCTGGCAGTTTCTGCAAGTAGCATCTGTCTGTGGTCTCATGAGCTCTTCACCACTATCTGGACCTGGAGCTGACACCCCAGCTGGTTCCCACCCTGTGCTCCAGATCCTCAGATCTCCCAGATTTCTCACTGACATCTCAGCTCCTAAAAAGCAAAGCCTTCAGGAGGGGTCTGATCCCCTTTTCTGCTGAGTCACAAGGCCCTCAGATTCAAAGAACCCAGCAGGGACTCTTCCATTCACGCACATACCTTTAGCACCTTTCCACACAACACATGATCACACTGAGCATGTTTTCCAGCTGGGCACAGCTCAGTACCCTGCAGGACAGGGCTGGACTTTTCATCAGGAACTAACTGCTCTGGTATGTGACATGTCCAGCTGTGTTTCTTGGACTCTGCTTTTTTGACTTCTCCTTCCTACTTCTCCCCACTCTAGCATGTAGAAAGATGAGAACAGAAAGATAAAACCCCCCACAGCCATCACCAGATGGCCATGCCAGAGCACCCCACTGGGCAGGGGACACAGGGCTCTCCTGGAGCCTCAGCCCCTCGCCTGCATTACTCCAAGAGCATCATAAGCTCTGGTTGGGCCTCCAAACACTGCTCCACCTCAGAGCTGGAGACGAATGAGGTCACCTCCAGTCTGAAATCACTTCCGTTCTCAAACTGCTCCCAAGACTGTGCCATAGATTAAAAAGAGTGGGATGGGTGAAGAGGGAAACCCAAACCAATGAAGCATGTTCCCCATTAAGAGCTCAACACTTCATTTACCTCTGCCTCCCAGCCAACTGCCTTTTGAACCCTCCACCCTCCCTCCTTCCCCTGCAAGAACAAATCTGGCAGAAACTGCTTTGAGTTAACAGCAGGGTATGGCACAAGCTGCATGGGACCACACTCGACTCCCAGCTCCCCAAATCCAAACCCAAGCAGAGCAGTGGGGAGAAATCACAGCTTGGTGTTGTCTGATGAGCTCAGCCACACTGCTCTGCCTTGTGCCAGCTCCAACTGCTGACTCCCAACTGCAGCAGGCCAACTCTATCTCCCCACATAGGCAGTATTGGAAATGGTTTGTACTGGAAACACAGCTCAGAGCACCAGTACCACAACCACAACCCCGTGGTTTCTCCAACATTGCCCCACTCTCCACTGCACAAGTGCCTCACTGGTCAAGGTGGTAGCAGGATTCTCCCACCTGGATCAGACAGCACAAATGCCTGAGGAACCAGACTGAGAATGGAAAACAAAAACTCAGGTCACCAGCACAGAGGAGCCCTAAGGAAAAGAGCCTTGCAGTGGTCACTCTTGGCCAGGAGAAACCAGACTGACAGTTTAGTGGCATTCTTTTAAAAACACATTGACCACAGATGAATCAGTGTCTCATTCCTGGAAGCTCTAACCCAACCACAGTACCCAGCAGTGCCTCAGGCAGTAAAGGCCACTACACATCACTGTCATATGCACATACTCCTACACAGTCATGGGTTTCTCCCCTCACCCCAGACTTTGCTCAACACAGGAAGGCACTCAGGTTTTGTGGGTCTCTTCCAAAATTCCTGGTCTTGCTGCAATGGCAGCCATTGGATAGGGTCAGTTTGTCAGCAAATACAGCTGTAGTGACCCATATGCTGTTTGGAATCCAATCCAGCTGCAGCCCATGCACACAGCCTTGGCCTCACTGGTGACATAGCAGCCACCGGGTAAAGCAATGCTGGGCATGACCCCACAGGGTGATATGAGCTATTGCAAATGCAGTGGATAGAGGAAAAAGGGGCAGAGCATGCTCAAGTGCAGCTATGGATTACATGCTGCATAATTTTAGGCTTCCTTCGAACAGATGGAAGACTGGAGCTCAGGATTGTTTGTGCTGCCAATCCTGTGTTTCTTTGGATCACACAACAAACCTGGGGCTGAACAGCAGGACAAGTACAGCATGACTGCATCTCCCAGAAAGCACTCTTCTCCTCAGCCTCTTTCCAGAGGCCAGCCCTGGACAACAACCAGTCAAAATTGCAGTGAAAGGGAGACCCTTCTTTCTTGTGGGCTTCAGCCCTTCTAGAAGCAGAGGTTCTCTTTCCAGAGAAAGTAACCTCTCTCAGCCTCTAGCACCAGGCACAGACCTGGGCTGTACAGGTAGCTCCTCTTTAGCACAGACCAGGAATAAATACACTGCAGCACAAACAGGCTTCAGCAGAGGAAGCAGCAGGCTGCTCCCACCTGGCTGCATTCCCACCAGCTTCTTTCTGCCAATTCTGGTTTCACACCTCTAACTCAGTAAGATGCCAACAGAAGTCATCAACAGTGAGGACCTGGTGGGAAAGTGACTCTCCAACAGACAGGCTGCCTTGCTGGGGAGATGAAGGGCCACAGATCTCCTTCACAGCAGTGCCTGTGAGTTCCCAATGGGAGAGCTCCAACAGCAATGTGTGGAGTAGGGCATGCTTCACACCCACTGCCCTGAGAAACACCAACCACAACGTGAAAGGAACAGGTCTGAAGTTGAACATTTGGGCTAAGGGGAATCCTGAGGCTCAAGTGCCTCTGAGAAGCTTTAGTTGTGGTGTGATTGACTCACAGGGGAGCAGAGCCACTCCTTCATCACAGTATGCTGCGTATCCCTAAAAATCATTGCCTCCAGACAGAAATGCCTCTAGACAGAGCTGTTATATCCTGGGCTTCAGTTCTGCCACTTCTCAGCATAGAGAACTTCACTGCAAACACCCATACCTGCTCTGCCTGGGCCAGTGATGTTTGCCAAGCTTTTAAGGATCTGCTGCTAGAAAGCCCTGAAGGAGGGTCATTCTCTTTACCCTGCACCCAGACACCCTGGAGAGCTCCAAGCCACGTTGTCTGTCCCCCACCAAAAATTCCACCAGCACTGTATGTAGGAAACTCCTGCTTGCTATAAGCTTCACTCTTTTCCAATACACAACTGTTCCTTGTGTGCATGTACTAATGTTCCAAATTTTCCTAGATGTTGGGGGTTTTCTGGTTTGCTTTTTAAATCATTTTTAAGGTGTTCAAAATGCAGACAAAAGCCATTCAGATCAAAAGCCAAGCTTTCATTCAGGACAGCTTAATAAGATTCAGACTGTACTGTATTTGAGTAACTCACAAATCACAAATAAGATACAGGTAAACATACAAACCCACACCCACATGTGGTGTGTTCCAAAACTATAGGCTGGAAAGATTCACTGAGGGACTGTTGAATATTCTGGGCAGCAAGACTGGAGGATATGGAAGGGATTCTGTGAAAACATTACTATACTAAGAGCAGTATAAAGTAACCTAATTCAAGAAAAATCTCTCTTATCTCTCCACAGACATAATGATACTGGTGCCCTGGCAAAGTCAGAAGTAAAGGTTTTACTTTTCCAGTAATACTTAGATTTAACTATATAAACTGTTCCCCTGAGAGCAGATCCTATTTCACTGTTTATTCAAGGGCCTTAGAGTTGGACTGTAAAGGTGAAAGCACCCACTCCCAAGCTGCAGGGAGCCCAGCCAATACAGATGTTCTCGCTACAGCAAGCAGCTACTTTGTTGCACTTCTCTCAAATTCTTTGCCTTGCCACCCTTGCTGCTGTCACTGGCACATCCAGAAAGAGCAGAGCCCAGGAGGAGTTCAACTATGCACGAATGGCCTCAGATATCAACACTCCAAAAGATAAGAACAGATCAGCAAGAGCAAAGCCTGTGTGAGTTTTCCATGCTGTGGCGAGTCTGGATGAAGTGGATTCATGTATATGGGAGCGTAAGGCCTCAGGGCAATGCACTGCTTCACTCCTCAGCCCTGGATTTGTCATCCAGAGGGTGGACTGCAGTCAGCTCCACGCTCCCAGGGAGCACATCCCTATGTCAGGGTGCCGAGTGGAGCACAGAGGTGATCCCAGCCGCAGAGGGCTTGTGCTGAGCACACAAGACAACTGCCAGGCACAGAGAGCAGTCAGAAAGCAGCACAGCCACTGTGATAAACAGGAACTACCCACTGGCCAGCTCCTGCCAGGGAGACACAGGAGGGGTTTAAGGAGAAGTCTGAAGGAAAATAAAGAGGACAATTTTCAGAAGAAGGTGGGATGAGGTTAAGAGCATTAATCCACAATGGAGCATCTCAGCTGAACAAACCCCTAAAATAGAAGCAGCATTGTAAAAGTTTCAGTTCCAATACAGAAACCAAAACATTAGATGGGTCTATCACCCCTGAGCACAGCCATGATCCTTTTACAGAGCTACAACTCTCACTGATTTTTTTAAGACAAAGATGAAAGAGGCATTCAGAGCAGCCTGGAACATACCTCTTGCAGTATTTTCAGTTATTTTCCTTCACCAACCCCTTTCCTGGACCTAATCCATGGACCACAGCACATGAAAGGCAACTGTAAGCCTGGCACCAGGTGTGTAAATGCCGAGGCAGCAGCAGCCTCCTCATGGGAGATGGTGAGAGCTCTTGCTACACAGCAACTTAGATCAGAGAGGGATGGTGGGGGGAGAGCAGTGACAAGGCTGTTCACCAGAGCCAAATTCATAAAAATACAGGAGGTATCTAGCTCCTCTCAGTTTCAAAGGAGTTGGGCACTTTCATCTGTATTAAAAGAAGGCTGGCCCTTGGTTCCTATTATTGCAAACTGCAAAAAAAAATTGCCTTTTAAATAACTACATTTTACAATGGCCTTTGTGGAAAAGCTCATGTTTCAGCCTATTGCCTTTCATCTCTACACCACCAACCCAGACCAGAGGAATGTGTCAGCTCTTTGGTTAATCCAGAATGTGCCAACAATTTCAGAGGCACTGCAAGCAGGATCATTTCATTTGTGGCAGGAAGAGCCCACAGTCCTGGGCTGGCACACTGGGAAACTGCAGGGCTGTGGCCAAGGAGAGGCTCCACAGACACCATTACCATGCAAACACTCAATAACTCTGCCATCGTGTCACAAGGCCCCATTGAGTTTTGTACTAGGAACAAGAAGATCAGAGTTGCTCTTATGATTTAAAAAAAAAAAAAAAAGGCACGGGGTTTACAACCCAACTCCACAATTTTGGCAAATCTCACCACTGATACTTCAGTATAAAATACTACAGCCAGACCAGACAAGCCAGTTTGAACAGGATTCCCACTGTAAAGTTTATCCAGTCAGAGTCATCTATATACTCTCTATTTGCCCTGTACCAAAACCGTTATCAGCAACTCATTAATACAGTCCTGCTTGTAAGGAACAGATAATTGTGGAATCCTCTCTCCTGAGGATTTTTCTGTGGTATTGCTGATTTCATAAATTTCTTTCTGGGCTCACCTGAAAATAACAAAAATGGTAAAGTACATGAGATGTAAGATGAGAGATGCTAACATAGCAGGCACTGGAATAGCAGAGTTCATGAAGATGTCACCTTTGAGATGATTACAATGGATTTCTAGAAGTCAGAATAAAACCATAGAAAGAAGACAGAGAAGACAGAAAGTCATTTGACTGTAAATGCTGTGGCTGTTGGACACACAAGAGGCAGCAACACACAACGTTAGAAAGAGCTTGGAAGCAATGGAGTGGAAAAAATTGCATTTGCTAGACTGTGTTTTCCTACGAGGCAACCCAAAGGAAATGGAAACAGCCACGTAGGTAAGGCAGAAGAGCGAGGCAGGATGGGGAATGTTTCGCTTGGTCGATGGGTTAGCGGAGAGCCAGCACCCCCATGCAATGTCAGCTCAAGTGACAGCCACAACAGGCCAAGAGTAATTTGTCACTCACAGCCCTTTAAGGAGAACTGGGTGCAGAATCAGATTAGATACCCATGAATAGCTCTTGGGACTTGCAGCACAGCATCAAGTCAAACCTTTATATGTTTTAAGAATCCAAAGATAACTATCTTCAAGCAAAGCCTGGAACCAATGTCACCTGCAAAATGAAGAGGGGTTCTCTTGGGTTCCCAGCCTGGGCTCTGGCTTGCCAGGCCAAACAACAGTCTCTTGGGATATATTTTCTGGGATTGGTTTTCTCAGATTTATTCTCTGTGTGGGTTCTCATCCCACTGCCCCTCACAGGTTTTTCAGGCTCATTTATAAACCATTGCCTTGCAAATACAAAGTAAGACCTGCTTCCTCTTCTGAAGAAAACACATGCTGGCCTGTTACTGCAGGATGCCAGCCAAGAGGTGGGTGGATACCCTAATTATTTTATTTTTGGAAAAATAATAAAGAAAAATAGTTATTTGTCATGAAGGAAAATCCCTAATCAGCTAAGGGACAAGCTCTAGGTACCCAGTAGAAGTGGATTCACTGGAGCCACAAATAAGCTCAGCCCTTGAGCATACGCAGGGTGTCTGAGGAAACGAGAGCAGTGGTCTCATCCAGACATTTCCTGAACATCTACTGTCATTAATGTAATGATAAATGGGATCTGAGTCCTCCAAAATACCCAATATGTGCTGTGAGCTCTACCACACAGGGACACACTTCAGTACCAAACACACCCAAGTACAAGATGCAGCACAGGAACAGTTCACAGGAAGAAGCATCCACACATTTTGCAAAGAACCAGAAGATGGCTCATGAAGCTTTCAGACTAACAGGCCCCATGATAACTCTCATTAGCAATCCCAGCACTCACTGCACTGCTGCCACATGAGCGGCAGCTCCAATAACACCATCACTTGTTTACCAAGAGAACAATTCTGCTATTGCCTGACACCTGCCCATGACAGAGCGACCATGGGAGGAGCAGGGAGATGTTCAGATGACATTGGGCATTCAAATGAGGCAGCAAAATGCCTGGCACTGGCTGGGACATCTGAGCAGCTGCTGAGGACCAGCCCTACCACCTCAAACAGAAAGGCTTTCACTGACATTAATGACAGTTGCTGCAAATAATGCCATCCCACAGCTCTGAGATGGCATACAGCCTCTCCTTTTGGGGACTGGCCAACTGAACAGAGCAGGCACTGAGGAACAGGAATGCTGGGCTCCATCCAGTTGCTTCTGGTTTACTTAAACTGCTGTGAGGTCCAGTGCTGTGAACACGGTGTGAGCCGAGGTGGTGGGGCAGGGCAGATGAGGCTTATCCAGGTGACAAGAGGACACACTCCTGCTGCACAGCAATGGTCATCAGGGTTCCAGGCAGGTCCCATGTGGCACTACTGGGGTGTACACAGCAAACAGGCCTATAACTCACTGACCTCTGTGGGCCTGTGCTGAGCCTCTTCTGAGTGTGAGCCCCAGGGCTGTTGGCAGACTAGAGCTGATCCAGAGGGCCCAGCTGCTCAGTGAACCTAGAATGCTCCCCAAGCATGTACCTGGACTAACTGCTCAGTAAAAGCACAGAGCTCTGCTAAACGACTGTCGTCCCCAATACCCACTTCCCTCATGAATACACTCTGCCGAGGGCTCCATTCAGGGGGAGGGGAGCTCTTTAAAGTAGGCAGCCAAACAGCACAGGTATAAACCTTGGGACTAGACATGAGCAGTTTCTCTTCTACTTGCTCCAGCTCAGGGCTTCAGGACACTGCTCCAGCTGCATCACAGAAACCACCTCGGAGAGTCAGGACTGCAAGAACAACTGCCGGGAGACAAGAGATGATTCTTCCTGACAGCATCTCTCACTGTCCCAATCACACATTCCTGCTCATCTAGGCCCTGTGCAGTCACAGCAAGGCTTTGCTGCAGACCAGCTGCATCTCTTGAATTAACTCCTGCCTTGATTCAGCACACTTCCTACAAAACAGGGCACATACCAGCTCCTGAAGGCTCTGATGCTCCTTCTATTACTGTCTGATCCCAGCTGGCATCAGACTCTCTAAGCAGCAGGAACCTCTGAGAATCTATAGGATCTTAAATGCCATAAACCACCCTGACATTTTTTACAGGAGGCCTTAGGCAGAGGGAAATTACTATTGGTCCAGATAGGCATTTCCAATACTGCCTACCCACATTTCCAGGACTTCATATCACTTGCAGAGACTCAGGAGAGCTTTAAACCAAAGAGAAAGCACAGCCAAGGGGACCATGTGCATAGGGCAGGCAGACAGCAGATGCCTTAGTGACTCACGTTTCACCTGAATATATAATTAATGCAGTATGTCATTTATTTGAAAATAAAAGTGGATGTAAGACTGCAGGATCTAAAGAGACTACATGTGTGTACGTATCACAGCAAGAATGAGCTCAGTGCGTCAGGAAGGATTAAAATAGTTCCCACACTGAGGAAATAGCCAGGAGACATTACAAAAAGCTGAAAGCAAAGTGACTTGCCTGGGAAGTAATCTTAAAAATAATTGCAATACAAACTATAGCAGTAAAAGACCTGGCTCATGCTTTCATGTGTGTGTTCACACAGCTTCATGCACTGGGGTCTGCAAGGAAAAATGTAATCACTGGAGCCACATCTGTACTGCCACAGGCTTTGCCTCACAGAAGAGAGATGTTAAGCCATTGGAGTCTCTTTTCCCACAAGCTGAGTGGATCTCTTTCCCCTCCCTTGCTCCTGCACTGAGAACGTCCAGAGGTCAGTGGGACGGGCTCACTCCTCATGGCCAGTCTCCAGGAGCTAGCACTCATGATCCTGTGGTTTATTTGCTCAGCCTGCGCTCCCAGCTCCCAGTTTCCCTGCCAGGAGTCATTCTGGGAGAACTGCACCAACTGCATCGGGTGGGGTCAGGCAGAGACGGGCCATCCCAGCTCCATACACACACCCTGGACACATTGGATAACAAGCTCCAAGACAAACAGGGCACTCCCAAAGATCCCCGGAAGAGCAAACGGCTGAGCTGCACAAAGCTCAGGTCTCCCTCTCCTTGGCACCGAGTGGTCCTGCAGCACAGGCGGGGTCAGGCAACGTCTGCCCCTCTGTCTCCAGAAGGAGTCAGAGCAGGGTGAGCTCAGCTGTTACTGCCATCAGCCACTGCCACTGCAGAGAAACAGCCCAGATTTAAGGGCTGAGTAAACAACTGGAGCTAACTTCTAGTAAGGGCTTCCCACCTCTGACTGACTTACAACTACACTGGCTCACACCCCACAGAGCCCCAGGCTTGCATGAACCACAGCCCAAGATCCTCCAGTGCTGCACAGCCAAGCGTTAACCCTGAGCCTCCCTTGGCCCAGCTGCCATAGCACACTACCAGGCTGGGGCAGGCCGAGGGCTGCACAGATGTATCCAGAGAGGTTTCTGCCACCTGAGCACCCCTGCATTGCCCTGCCCTACCCCCTACAGCACAGTCATGACCTTCTTCCAGAGCTCAACTTCAGCCTCAACTTCTCTTACTTGACTTCAGGAATGGACAGTTGTACTCAAGCCAGAAACAAAACAATTTTCCTCCCCCTCTTGGCGTTACACCCTTGCAGATACTTGTGCAGGGTTTCACTTCCTCTTCAGCTCTTGGCCGACACTTAGCCAAGCTTTGCTCATTAGCAAAACAGTCTCTGCACCTTTTCAGCACACTCTCCTCACAGCCACCCCTGGCACTTGGCTGCTGTGATGCTGCTGGGGTACCAACCTTGTGGGCAGAGAGTGAGGACTGAGGGAAGGGACAGCAGTCTAGAGCTGAATGTTAGCAGATCATAACAGATTTCAATTAATGCCCTGGAAATACAAAAGAGAAGGAATGAAGAATATCACCCCATTCAGTCCTAAAACAAAGACAGCTCTTACTTAAGTCAGGAGCAACAGATCTGTTCCACTTCCTGCAGTCCAGCCCTCATGGTCAGCACTGTACATTCAAATCTTCCCTCTCAGCATGCACTGCCGCCTTCCACTGCTCATGCTGAACAGTGTTTCTGGAAAACCAAGTCATGGATGAACAGCAGCACACATACATACTGATGAGGAGCATATGTTCTGGCATCTGATCCCAGCACCACACACAAATTCAGCTCCTGAACACTCTTGTGGGAACAAGATGACTGCAAACCTCTTCACAGCTCCAGGGACAAATCTCTGGGAGAAAAGGAATGTGTAACAGCAGACAAACATTTTTTCCTGTGCTTCAAGGCTAACCACACTGTAGACATGCAGACACACACACAAAGCCAGCCCTTATGGGAATTATTGCAGTATGCTATGAAACAACTTGCATACACTTCACAAACATCTGAAGTCATGCAGGTATTAGAGGTGCCACATGTTTCTTTTAAAAGCAGAGCATTATCCTGTATGGTTTCACTGTCACAGAGAAACCTTTGCCTTGGGTATGAAGGTGGCAAAAACTTAGGGTTGGTCAGGCAAGAAAGCTCTACAGGTAAGCAAAGAATGTGCCTCCAGTGCAGGCTCTGCTATCCAAAAAGAAAAGTAACACAGAGGCCACTTGAACTGGAAGAGAAATGGGAATGGAAGAGGAACCCTCTTGACTTAGCCAAGAGGAATCTCAGCAAGAAGTAAGTGAAGTATTAAGGATGGAGCTGAGCTCCCCAAGCTGGATTTCAGCACATATGAGCAGTAACTGCAGTATGGTTATAGGAGTCACCGCTGCAGGCAGTGGAGCGTCCCAAGACAGCTGGGAAAATCCCTTGGACTGAACATTTGAAACTAATTTGGCAAAGTTCTAGAGATACACAGCAGGTACCTAGCCTGGCCTGGCACAGCGACAAACCAGCTGGCTGAGGCGGAATCTCCCCTGATTTCCAAGATGTCCATTTTATTGGGTATTTAATGAACAGCGACTTAGACTGAAACTGGCAATATGGGTTCTAGAAGACACTGAACTCCACCAGTTGTTTCTCTCTCTTGACTTGCCTTTCCTCAGCTTTTCCAGGGAACTGTCATAACATAAGCCCCTTACATTTATTGCCAGAACAATGAAATGAAGAACAGCATCAGCATGAAGCCTGTAACATTTTTGAGAGCATAAATGGTTGTAAGAGACTCCTTGACTTTGGAGACTGAAAGCACCCAGGGACTGTGTTTCCCCTTTGTTCAAATGGCAGAAACATTCTCCCCTCTGCAATTGCAAGCTGTCTTTTGCAAAGCGCCAGCAAGTCTGCAACCCAGTAGCTGAACAAGTGTCACAAGCATCTCTAGGGATTAAATGAAGGCTGTTCCTAACTTAACATCAGCAAGGATCAGGCCCTAACATCCATCAAACTTACACATTTGGTTAATGTGGCTGGAACAGCCCTGCACAACACACAAGTGCAGCAGAATTTTGGAGTTGCACACAAGTATCTGGGCAGAGAAACTGAAGTGACAAAAATCCAGTGCAGGAAGCACTTACTTCTCCTTTCCATAAACTGCAGATTGGTACTTGCACTGAGAGGGCTGAACCTCTCCCCTACCCTGCACTCACAACTGTTTCATCCATTTGGAGCATAAATAATTGAACACAGACAGCAGCAGCAGGAGGAGACAGAATCTGTGCCCAGCTCTCCAGTGGTTCCATTTCACCATGAAGTCCATGCACTGGCCTCTTTTTACAGTCCTTTTCCAAGTAGCCAAGCAGATAAAGAATGGAAAAAAAAAAACAGTCCAAGTGCCCAGGATGAACTTCCCTGCTCAGCCGAGAACAGCCCATCTGTGACACAGGGTCTCCTGTAGCCAGGCTGTTTAGACAGATGCACAGCTGAAGGACAGGCAGGGCTGAACCTCCTGACCTGCTCCAGTCCCACCCCACTCCCAACACGCTGTTCTGAGCACTGAGCCTCTGCCCAGCTTGGAGGGTAAGGGACCAACGTTGTCTTTTGAAATGGGCCAAAAAAAATGAATGAAACACACAGGGCTTTTCACAGAGAAGTAAAAGCTTTCACTCCTATGTTACATCTAGCCAAGATACACTGGGACATCAGAAAAACAAGTAGGGATGTGCTGCTTTAAGAGTGTTTCTAGTATTTACCACCAGATTCTGTGACTAATTTGCTACTCCCTTTCTGGCAGGAGCATCTTGGTAGCCAGGATGCATGACCAGGGTTGGAAACCACAGAGGTTGGAAGAGACATTAATGTGGAGAGTCAAAGAGAAACAGCCTCACCCAGGGCGAGCTATGACACAGTGAGAGACTATCCAGCTGTGGTGAAATATCCCATTAGACAGCTGCAAACATAATTTTGCTTTCTGAGGAAAAAAAAAAAGCCATCTCACCACAACCACCCTGAACTGATACAGAGCAGGAACACAGATACATACCGCTGCTCCCAATTACTCAAAGAAACACAATTATGAAATAATTGGTTTAATTCTGAGAAAATTAAAAAGTCAGTGGTACTCTGCTCTCCTTCCAGGTTCCATACTTTTCTCTACAAGTAGTAACTTTCCTCTGGTCACAAGACTACAAGAACAGTTATTGTAAGGAAAACACTTAGGTGAAAGATGGCAATGCCATAAAGGTACAGTGCAGGTACAAATCCTCCAAGCTACTCCAGCAGAGACTTTTGGGGAGATTCTGCAAAGACTAAGCTCTGCTTGAGGTCTTTGTTGTACAGTTGCTGTACAAGAGAACCTCTTATTCAGATGATACATCTCATCACACATTTCACAAAACTCAGCTAATAAATTTTCCCCACATAGGTATCTACACAGAAATTCAGGGTCACATAAGGTCATGTTCAATCAACTCAAAGCACAAGGAATCACCATTTTTCCCTCCTCTTGATCTGCTCTTGGTCATCACCAGCTGCCTGCACTGGAGTTGTCCTCTGTGTGCCAAGGGCAATACCTACAAGTACCTCAGGTGCCACAGCACCATGCAGAGTATAGCTTTTCAGAGCGTACACTTTCCTGTAAACCCACCTGGGCTTATTTCTCCAGAAGCACAGTAGAGAAAAGGAGAAGGCAGTTCAGCACACATGAACAGGGAACTGGGGGATTTCCACCAGCCAGTGTTCTCTGGTAGGCAAGGTTGGGGTTGAAAGTTGACCTTAAAAATGATGCTCTGTGTTGGCACAGTTGCTATTTTAGACAGAAGACATGTCTGCTGTCGCAATATCTACTCTTACAAGAATGATAGAAATCTCTGGGGTTTTTTGTAAGAAAAAGCCAAAGGAGTCTGAATATAAATTTTTAACACATAAAACCAGTTTCTCAAAAACTGTAACACAAAGGCAATGAATTCAGTTCAATATGCTTCACAATGACTCACACTGAAACTGCTCCACCAATCAAACAACCTTTTGCACAGCATCTTCTCTATACACAGCCCTCCATACATATTTTTACTGACAAACAGACAACTTCAAAATATGCTCAAGTAGGAAAAAAGGATCAAGCTGAATGTAAAAGGCACAGCCCTGTAATTTCAAATGCACTGAAAGAACTGGATCCACCAGATAGTCTCTGCTCCCACACCCAAACAACTTTGCAAGTTGATGGGGTGGGGAGAGATCAACTTGGGAAGGAGAGGTTCCCATCCTCCTGATTTAAAAAGAAACAATGACTTCAAAGAACATTAGAGACATGAACCTGAATGAGCAGGAGCCAGCTTCAGAGACACAGCAAGGTAACACCCCAAACACACACACGCTAACAACACGAGCTGGGAGGCATGTTCTGCAGGAGTGTGCCAGGAGACTCCAGTTTAACCAGGTACTTGGGAGGTTTCACCTTTACTCCTCCCACAGCAACACCTCAGGCTTTGGCAGAGCATCCATCCGCTGCACTTGCCGTTTGGTCCTCAAGTCAATACTCTTGACAAATTGCTCGGTTTCCCTGCACAGGGCCTACTCTTCTGCACATGGGATTTTAGTCATTGCTTCATTTCCTACCCAGCTTCACCACGAGAATCCCTCCTAGTGATCCAGCGGTAAATAAATTGCTAGGAGAGAAACCATCCCTCTCCAAGAGGTGCTGAACTGAGGTATAACAAAACTGAGGAGCTTGATGTCACCAGGCAACCTGCCATAGAGCTTCACACCAGCCCAGGCTCTTAAACTACAACCCTTCCCCTAGGAATGCTGGATGCTCTACACACAGAGACCAGTAGCAAACCTTCACTGACTTCAATCATTAAGAGGTCATTCCTTGGAAATAATGGTGGAGAATCTACCATTATTTTTGCCTGATGAGTGGTAGTAATTAGGAGCCCAACCTGCAAATCAAAGTACTCTGAACCCAGACAATGCATCAGCCCTGACCATGCTGTGACGGAGGATGAAGACACATTCTTTGACACCACATTGTTCCATTCTATGGACTCAATAATTCATGAATATTACTAAGACTTTACCAAAGGTAACTCCATTTACACGCAATCTATTGTACTCCCCTCTCAGAAGCTAAAAATTCATTAAAAAATAGCTTTTATAATGATTTTTGAAAAATTCAGACAAAAACCACAGCTTTAGCAAATCCTTTAAAAATTGTTATCTGCTGTCAGATGCAAGAAGATTGGAAAAAAGCGGCACAGGAAGAAAACTCCTGCTCTTAAAAAATGCTAAATAAAATACTTCTACGCTTTTGCATGTTTGCTTTAATTTTAACAGACAGCTTTGTGTTCACAGCTTGGTTTCCCCTTTCCATCCACAAGTAACAGGGCTGGCCCAAATCCATAATGAACTGTGCTCTGCCATGAAAGACCCACTCTACACTCAGCGTAAGATACGCAGATACACACACCTCCACACTGGAGGAAAGACCTCCCTTGCCCCAGCAGGAACTGCACTGTCCTGCACACACGGGCTCTGTGGAGTACAGACTCCAGCCCACTCTTGCCTATGCAGTGTGACAAGGGCCTTTAGGAGTTTTGATAATATCTGCAACAAACTCCTCTGATCTCTACCTCGCTTCTTCCCCTGGGGAATGCACAGAAAGGAGCCTTATACATAACCCGCTTCCCTCTTAATTTAAAAACAAATGAACTGAAGAACAGCATGTTTCTGGGGCGGGTACCAAGGCTTCTCCCCAGTTCACAGCTTACATGAAATGTTCTGCGATGTCAGAACACATTCTGGATTACTTTCATCCAGAAATAAAACAAGAATTAACAGCAAGACTCACAAATACCTACAAAATACCAGCAAAACTTCAAGTGGCTTGGGAAAAATGGATCTGATGATCCCATTATCCTATTAGCCCTGAATTTACTTTGTTCTTCTCATCACTGCAATCAGCAGCTCACAAAAATGCACAGTGACAAGTCTGCATCACATAGGGAAAACACCATGCCTTGTCATGGCCAGGTGAATACCCAAGCTGCTACAACGCTCGTTTGCTTTTCTGTGGCCCAAAAAGGCTGTGCAATACCAGGGTCTTAGCAGGCAAGGTGTTTGCTTCATACAGAATTGGAGCCTCAGAGAAAGACTGGACCCAAAGGCAAGTGTAAGCCAGGCTGGGAATGGGTGAGATTCTTCCCATGCACTGCTCTGCTGTGTTAACCATCAACTCCATTCCTAGCCTTGTGAGACAGAAAGGCTCTTCCATTTACAGCAGATGTTGCATGTATCATGATGAGGGACACACGGGACCCTGATAACCCCTTACCTAAGCATTCAAGCTCTGCAGAGAAGGATTCCTCTTCCTTTCAAACATCCTAAATCCCTTCAAATACCAAAGAGACAACAAAAAAACCTGTCGATGTCATCTGATTGCATCACCCCTCCTCTCTCTCCAGGACTCAAAGGCATGTCTCCAAATAGCTATTAGCTTTGCAAAGCAAAACAGATGTTTCCTAACACCCAATTCCTGGCCGCCTGCGAGGTGACGATCGGCTGCACCACCAAGGAGCGGCAGGACCGGGGCTGTGTCTGCGCATCTGTGCTGCGGAGGGGAGAGGGCTGGGAGACGTGCTCCCAACACCCAAACGCCTCTGCCAGCCCCTGCGCTGCCTTTCTCCATCCGAACCCGCTCGACACACCCAAAGGCAGCGACAAAAAAGAAACCCAAGCCAAAACCCGGGGGGATACGGCAGGCAAAGAACCTATTTCCCGGATGAAGGCAGCCAAGCCGCCGCTGTGCCCAGGTAGCTGCCGCATCCCCGCTGAGAGCAGTGCCCGGCGGGAGCCCGCCTCACCTACCTGCTTCTCCTCTGCGAGGCAGCGCGGCCAGGGCGGGATGCCCACGGCGGGGACAGGCAGCGGGGAGAGAAAAGGAGATACAGTGAGGCGAGAGGGACGCGCCGGGCCGCGGGGCGGAGCGGCCGCGCGTCCCC